>JAVYIG010005514.1:64565-135560 GCA_035222895.1 Strongylocentrotus droebachiensis
TACTAATTAGATAAAAAGGGTCACAAAATAAGCATTAAAATTGTAACTTCAAACACTCTTTTGGTGTTGAATAACTTGAACATCAAGTGTCATGTGATGGTTTAAAGGCTTTAACCTTTTTACCAGGCAAGTCTTCAATAATATTCCAATTACCGGTATTTATACAATATCTTTTATTGTCATTAAATTGTTTCTGGAATTTAGTGCTGTGAGTTTAGTGTGTAATTTCCATTCAGTGCACACAGCCAGTTTATCTTTGCGTGTACACAGTTATAGTTCAATAGTTCAATAGTAGATGTATGTAATTAATTAAGCTTGTAATACAATGTAAAGCGCATAGAGACATACCTTGTATAATGCGCTATAGAAATATAATTTATTATTATTATTATTATGACATTTACCAAAAACAAAAGCAGTATTTCAGCTAGGTACATTTGTACATGTACAGTATGTTGTACAGTACATTTAAGACCAGCAATCCAGCGCGCATTCACAACAACCATTTTTCTCTGTAAAGTTGTTACAGTAGTAACAGTACTGCACACAAAATCATCATGCTCATGGAATAGTCAGACCGCAATGATTGACATATTAGCGATTTTTTTTGCTCAGCAACATACAGACCTTCGCGGACGCAGAGCACTCAGGTTTATGGCCGTCGCATACAGACTGCCCTCAATACAATACGTGGTTTCGCTTTTCGGTGAATGCGTACGTACATGTATCTCTACGGAGGTATTGCATTTGCAATGCTATTAGGCAATTTTCGTAATGTAACCAAATTTAATGCAAACGTCTTTGTGAAGTGCCTCGATACTAAATATTTCTTTCACCTGATAAGGATAATAGTATTTCAATAGACAGAATACAAACTGCATACATTAGTTGTTGCCAGTTCGACAAACATTAGGGGTATTTCGCAAGCTAATTGCGGACAGAGAATCTGCGGTTCGTGTGCAAAATCAAGAAGCTACTATAGTAACAGCAGGGTGATCGCTGAGGTACTGAAATCCAGAACGGGTTTTGGCCAAATCTATGGGCGTTCTCAATGACGCCCCAAGTGAATAAACAGCCAATCAGTGAGCTTGTACCAAAGATGGTTATGAGAATTTTGTCGTCTAATAACGAAGGATGACGAATTTGAACGGGCGGATCTAGCTTCTTTTCTATGGCGTGGGCGGGCGGGGTTGACATTTGAAAAATCGCGCCGACCAATATTTCGCTTAGTGGGGGGTAGGGAGCACTAAAATTTGTTTTCAATTTGAAAAAAGTGCCAACCAATATTTTTTTTTTTTTTTTGGGGGGGGGGGGGGAGGTAGAAAGAACCTTGGCCAGCCAAAGGGGGGATTTAAACCTCCTAACCCCCCTAGATCCGCCCCTGGCACAAATGACTCTTCGGTGAGTTTTGTTTCTTCCGATTATTTGTTTCTGAACAGTAACAACATGAATATGGATATAACATGAATTGTTTTAAAACTTGATGATAAATTATTGTTGAAATTTGATAAAAAGCCGTTTTGTGGCTTGGTCGAGACAAGTTGTGCTAGTCGTGTAGTCCCGTCTGTACTGTATTGCGTTGAAGGGAACAGGCCATTTTCGTAATGTAATCAAATTTAATACATACTGTACGTCATTGTGAAGTTCCTCAATACAAATTATTTCATTCACCTGTCTAGGATTCGCAATAGTCAGAATGCAAACTGCAAAAGTGTGGCAACAACTAATGTATGCAGATTGGATTCTGTCTATTTAAATACTATTATTATTATCAGGTGAATTAAATAGTTTGTATCGAGGCACTTGATTCACTTGGGGCGTCATTGAGAACGCCCGTAGATTTGGCCAAAACCCGTTCTAGATTTCAGGGCCTCAGCGGTCATCCAACTGTTACTATAGTATCTTCTCGATTTTGCACACGAACCGCAGATTCTAATTCCGCAATGAGTTTGCAAAAATTGCCTATTATTATTACCATGACGGCAAGAGAAAAGACTCAGTGGCATTGGAAAAGTTGTAACTGTACAGGTGTAGTAACCATACTGCACACAAAACCATTGCGCTCGCTGGAAAGTTAGATCACAATAATTGGCATTATTTGCATGATGACAAGAGAAGAGACTCAACGGCATTGAATCAAAATTGTACAGTGTATGGAAATGATTATTCAAGGAAGTAGCAGTGGAACTTAAACTTTATTTTTAGACTGATGACAGACATTTTAGTGAAATATTGACTTCAGACTCTTATAATCCTGAAAAACAAATGATTTTTTGTTCTTCGTTTATCTGTTGTGTAGTGGTGGTTTCGTGCCTATACACGGTCGCAGCACTATTCTGGATAATAATTTAGTCTGGTTCTGCATAATAATTTATCAAATATCTTCTACACATTCTTACTTTTTTTTAATTATCTTCAGAAGCATTCATAGAATTCATTGCGTATCAACTATCAACCAAACTACATGTAACTCAAATGTCATACAAGAATGGTGTTGTTGTATTTTACAGCTATTTTCAGTTCATTCCTTTTTCTTTTCAGGAGATTTTTGTACATTGTACAGTACATCAACCTTTAGGGCCAATTAAGTGTCATCATTGATTTGACGGTATTGAAGGACTCAGATGGAGGAGTTATTATGTGGTTACTTAATTGGAAAATTGGAAGTGATCAGTTGCATCACAATAAAGAATACCAGGAGTTATACTGGCATATACATGTACATCATTACATATTAGTAAAGATTTGTTCAATCAGAGATGCAGTCTTGTTTAATAGTTACCCTGGTATAGAAAATGTGAGTAACTCATACCAACAAAATCATTACCACTATTTGGCATACATACATGTACATGTACATGTACAAATATAAATATGGTCAATGTTAACATTAATCCTTATATACCGGTAATCATCTAGTGTATAAGTAAATGTTTGCATGTTTGATTTGGGTTTCTGAATATTTAACTACTATCAGCTTGCCAATTTGATAATTTCAGTAAAAAGAGATTCAAAAAAACAAAATTAAGTATCCTTTTTTTTATCAATATTTATCCTCAAACACAATTTTTGAAAATCCTTGCAGAAATGTGTTTTAAATGACATCCTTGTCTTTCACATTATGATACAATTTAAGTGAAATTTTGTCATCAAATTTTTGGCAAATTTGGGGCTCCCAACACTTTAGAGGGGCTTTAAACTGCAAGGGAAATGTTCACTATGGTTCATTGTACAAGATATGTACCAGCCAAATATGTAGTTGGGGGTATGTATCTAAATTATCCATTGCAGGCAAATGATCAAGATCTTCTTTGCATGAGATTAGCTTTTTTACATTTTTGTTATAATTTATTAAGGGGATGAGTTCAATAACTCATCCTAACGTGTCCTCCCAGTGGTTTAGGATGGGATCTTGTTGCGGATAGCAGACCAGCATGTTTCTTCTGATAGGGTCTTCTTGGATTGATTTTTTCCAGTAAGTTTTCTTCCACTCAAAGACCAATGCACTTTGTATACAAGTTGAATTTAGCTGTAATTGGGCAAGATTTTGTCTCTATACGTACGGGTTAGTGAGGGGAGGCTATGCAATGCAGTTTGTGTGTGATCACCCATCTCACCTCGCACAGAAGCTTCAAGAAAAGCATCAGATAAGCTGAAAGTACATGTACATGTAAGTCCTTCTATTTTGATGTTCTACAATTAATGTTATTTTCATAGTACCGGTATAAGAAAATTAGATTCATTTTGTTTTCAATCATTTTTTTTTCTATATCATTTTGTCTAGATAATGAAAAGAAAGTAGGCAAAAATTATGGAGTAAATCTCTAATTGACCCCCCCCCCCCCCACCCCCTCCATTGTGCATATGCCAAGGATAACCGTAAATGTGTCTGTGCAGGCGCGTACGCAGGGGGGGGGGGGGGGTTGGGGGGTTAACCCCCCCCCCTTGGTATTTTTATGTGTATAAACCCCCCCAAAACCCCCCTAAAACCCCCCCCCCCCTTTTGGATTTTTATTATTTTCTATTTTTTTATTTTTTATTATTAAAAAAAAAAAAAAAAAAAAAAAAAAAAAAATCCCCATTGACTGACCAAAAACAGGTGACCTTACCCCCCCTCAACGGAGCAAAATGTCAAATTTCGAGGTCAAAAAAAAAAAAAAAAAAATGTCCTCTTACCCCCCCCCCCCCCCGCTTATTCAGCGGTCGGCTGAGTCGTTGCGAAATTTTCGGCCCGAATTATAAATGTTAAAACCCCCCCGTTGAAAAAATCCTGCGTACGTGCCTGTGTCTGTGTATGGGGAAGTTTGACAAATGTCAGTTTTATTTCGAAATTCCCCATACCAGACAGTTATTTCTGTCTATTGGCGAGAGAGATGCCAAGGCCAAAGGTCTCAATGACTGCTTTGAGGATGATTGCATCTGTGCCATATTGTTAGCACTTACAATTACATGTACATGTACATGTACACTGAATTCAGTTCCGTCGTGAGTAATTCTCCTGCTCGTTTGCTTGGAGTGACAAGATTTTGCGTGTATTTGTAGTATCACGTTCTTCAATGGCAGTTTGCATTCTTTCCATTTGTAGAGGTGTACATCTATGGACTTATTTTCAGCTTATCTGTCCAGCTCCAGTTTGTGAAGCTACTGAACTGTGCAGGATGGGTATGGCGCTCATGCACACACAAACTGCATTGCATAACCCAGGGCTGCCAACCCTCCCGCATTTGGAGGGAGTCTTATGTCACCACACTCCTTCTCCCGCCGTCCCACCAGCTCGTAGCGGGAGACTCCGCCACCACGCCCTTCCTCCTGCTCTCCCGCAAGCTCCTGGTTTATGAAAAAACCTCACGCCAGACGTGTAAAATAAACCAGCGTACTCGGGGGGGGGGGGGGGGTGGGAACTTATTACCCTTCCCTGTTGAGCAACAAAAAATTGCATAAATATCTCCCTTGAAGCAGTTCCCCAAGTTGATAGCCCCGATAACCTCCCCACAGCCACACTCAGTCAGCTCTGTATTGAGGCAGTCAGTGAATATGGAGGAGCCTGACGTAGTTATTTATCATGTTTAGATCTAGATCTATAGTATAGGCTACATGTAGCTAAGCTAGGGCTAGGCCTAGAGCCTAGGGCTAGGCCTAGTTTTATATATAATCTACTATCTAGCAGAACAACCATAACCATTGATTGATATCAGACTTTTCAGAGACCAAAGGCAAAGCAAAGGCAAGGCTTTCGGTCCAACATCAGGAACATGCAGGCTAGGTTCGCACTCATCGATTGACGAGTACTTGTACTAAAATGCATTAATTAACTGACTAACAAAGTTATAGTCTCATCTTCTTAGGCCTGGCGGGCGCAGCCGGGCTCAATTCATTCAACCAATGGTGGTGATTTAGGGCTTTCCCCGCGGTACCATACCTACATGTACATGTAGAAATCTAGGCCTACAATGTACATGTAGCTCTAGTCTGGATACTGCGGTTTCAAATAAGTAATGAAGCTATGATAAGAGGGGTCTATATAATCTACTACTCTTATTGACAATTAAGGAAAAACCAAAACAAACCTTAAAACATCTCGAAAACACCATTTTAGCGGCTTCTGTGGCGTGGTCTGCAGACCGCTATTTGTGACATTAAGCTGATCAAGTGTGTCTCATGATCTGACTCTCATCTCGACTCCAACTGACCGTCGACCCTACGGCTATCCCCAGTGGCATATCTTAGGGTGGGGGGGGGGGGGGGGGAGAGGAGGGGGTCCCTCACCTGGCCAAAAACCTGCTTTCAAATCAAAATGAAGACGGGCGTCCTCCCCTGGGCACAAAAAAAAGGGGGGGGGGGGGGTGGGGGTGTTGATTTTAAACAAAAAAGTAGTGCTCAATACCCCCCGCCCCCCCTTCCCTCGTTGCTCGTGTGTCAATCACGGAACTTCCGTGATGTCCATCAGAACGGATCACATAATGTTGTTGTTTTATAGTTTTTATTGGCGTGTATATTTAGACTGCAATAGTCTTTTCACAAGCTTGACGCAAACATTATTTCCTATAATTTCATCGTCATTTCTCTCCATCATAAACTTTAATAATGTTATATTCCGATCCAACGTCTATTCTGATTAAGAGTATAGCAATTTAGAACAACAGTCTTAGAAAAACATAAAAATTGACCGGTATAATAATAGGCCCAAATTATCCTATTAAAAAAAAAAGTTTATGGTAACGTAAGACTTTGGAACTGTTCCTTAGTTTATTTTAGCAGTGTTGAAACCGTCAATACCCATGTACATGTGGCTGTGTTTTAGATGAATGGTCGAAACTAAAATTTATGCTGAACAAATAAAGCGACCAAATAAATAAAATGTTAAGCTTTGCTTATGATTGCGGTCTCCTGCACTTTTCCAACAGAATAGTTCGGATAATACTTTACATTTATGATAATATGTTATGGAAATAATAAGTTTCGTTATTATATGTACATATATTATGTACAAAAAACATTTTGACATTAAGAAATCATTGTTTGTTTATGTTGTATTATACCTTACATGTGTATTATGTTCTTTGTTATTCAGTTATATTTTATTTGGAAAAAATGCAGAAATCAAATCAAATCAAAAATATACGATATAAAACGGGTGATAATAGTATAGATGCGCCTACAATTTCACATTATTTTATTCTGTTCGCCCCACGATACAATTTGATGTCTGAGAAAATTAGACTAACTTCCGGCAACATGGAAAAAAAATTAATTACTGCGTATACTATAGTAGGTAGTCTTTAATAATGAACAGGTTACGACGTTACATGGTTGAATGTTGAAACGAGATGTTGTATGTGGTCAATTTCTCTCTCTGACAAAATATACTGCCACATCTTTAGACACACGCAAATATTCCTCATGCTCCCTAGGCCCTGCGGAGGGCTAAGTCAATCAGAGATTATTGAGACTTAATATAATATTTAATTTATTTCTGTTTTCAAGACTAGTACCATTTATCAATACATGTGTAGGCCATTTCACAATTATATACTTTCCACTTGAATAGCAACAATAAGCATTATCATAATTTAAGACCAACAAAATATATATTATTACATTAGCAAACCAAGGAATTTGTTTTTTCCAATACAAATATCCTTATTCCTGTACATGAACTTCAAATTGGCTACTTGCCTGGTTGCTGCAGAAAGAATAGATACGTATGTGGCTTACGTCATCATAAAGCTTGGCCTTTCTAAAAACATACTTATAATTGTACTTTGATGATTGTGAATAAGCAAGGAATCTATAACAATAAATAACAAAAGATTGTTATTGATATGTATATTATCAAACAGTATTTATGTCAGTATTTTGAAGGGTACGACATTTAAAACGTGTACCAATATCTAAACAAAAATATTAGATTTACGTCAAATTGGCCACATTTAACACCCTTGTGTACACATATAATTACGACTCAATGCTATTGATACAATACCTATCACATGTTGGATATTTTGTAAAAGCAGTACGATATGCATTGTGCAATTATTCCACAATATCTCAATACGTCATTGAGAACGCGGATCATATCGCCTGTATCATTATATCTGACAACTGTTTGATCTTGTCAGTTTTAGGATGAAATTTTGAGCACGCAACAAATGACGCAAGTACTAGGCTTTTACACATATCCATATAATATCATGTATTCATGCTTGGGAGCAATTAGCCTGGATAACGTTTTTATCTTATTTGACTTCTTGGTTCTGTGAATTACGTAATCGTCTTTAATCCAAAAGATCATGGGTTGAAACCAAATCGATGATACAATTATAATGCCCTTTTGGAAAGGCATGATTCCTCAATTTCACACTTTTGGGATTTGAAAAAACAGGTTCCCCTGGACGGTTGCACGTTACCAATCAACAAACCGTGCTTTCTCTATAATTATCCACAGGTCAGAATATATCAGAGACATGGCATTCTCTAAGCAGCAAGATACGTCTGGGCAACTGGTCCAGCTTTCAAGTGCGAACATCGGATTCGCCCTGGATCTTTATCAAACTCTTCAAGATGAACGGAAAGGTAAAAATCTGTTCTTCTCCCCTCTCAGCATATCGACCGCTCTGGCTATGACACAGCTAGGAGCCCGAGGTGATACAGCAACTCAAATCGCTGATGTCTTCCGTTTCAATCAGATAGACCAAGATCAACTTCATGGAACATTCAAAGAGCTAAACAACTTGCTCTACCAAACAGATTCCGGTTACAAACTTCATTCCGCCAACAGGCTATATGGCAAATCTGGCTACAACTTAGTTCAGTCATTTCTTGAAGAAAGTGCTTCCTATTATGGAGCAGCCATAGAGGCGGTAAATAACTTTGCAGCTCCAATTGCCACTCAATCAATCAATGATTGGGTCTCAAAGCAGACCGAGAATAAAATCCAATACCTGATTGCTCCTGGAACCCTAAATGATCTCACACGCCTTGTCCTGGTGAATGCCATTTATTTCAAAGCGAGGTGGAAATCAGAATTTCGTGCCCACAATACTACACAGGATAAATTCAAGGTTTTCGATGAGAGAAAGAAGCTTTTCAAGAGAAAGAAGGTTCCGGTGAGTCTAATGATTCAAGAGGGAAGATTTGCTTTGGCTGTTGACAAAACCAATGACTGTCTTGTGCTAGAGCTGCCTTATGAAGGCCACAATCTGAGTCTATTGATTGCTCTTCCCGTCAAAGATGATGGCCTTGGTCAACTTGAGACGAAGCTCTCTGTGGACGTCCTGCAATCCTGGGACGCAGGGCTCGAATGGAGAGAAGTGAACGTACTATTACCAAAGTTCAAACTAGAAGCAACATTCCAACTGAAGGAGGTTTTGAAACGAATGGGAATGCCCGATGCTTTTGATGAGGATAGGGCTAACTTCGAAGGCATCTCAGGTGAAGGAGAGTTGTACATCTCTGCCGTCATCCACAAGGCCTTTATTAATGTCGATGAGGAAGGGAGTGAGGCAGCTGCTGCAACGGCTGTTGCAATGTGGTTAGGATGCACTCTAACAAGTGAACGTGAGAAGCCGATCCTGTTTCGAGCAGACCACCCATTTCTCTTCATGATTCGTCACCGGACGACGAAATCGGTCCTTTTCATGGGACGAATGATGGATCCCTCCTAGATTTTGATCGTCCACGCTTTGATAAATAATTACATTTGTCTGTCTTGGCAGTTTAATCGAATAAACAAAATCAAAGATTTTTCGTTCATTACGTCGTTTTCTGAGCCACGCAAATAGCCTAGTGTTGATTAATTACTTGATATATTCTATATTGTGCATATAATCAACAAATGTTTTGGGGATGAACTATATAAGCTTGTTACCATTATCTATTACCTTTGAGAGATAAACTGTTTATTAATCAGGCCATAACGTCATAATATAAATGTTTCTTACGTTTTGATACCCATTGTCTCTTTTTCTTCAGACGAGAATCATGTAATCGTTGATGGGTAGAGGTCACTGCTATCGTATGTCGATTACCACAGACTGGTTATATAGGTTTTAATTATCTATACAACACACTGAACAACGAACTCAAAAGTTTGAAATTATTCAACAGTATTAACAAGGGCAAATGCGTACGATTAAAAATATGTGAGTGATTGAGAAAACAACAATGTATTGAAATTTAACAACTATGGGAATACATAACGAGCGCATAGCAAACTTCATTAGATTACTAATATACGGTACTCCCTTTCTTCCACATCAGCCAGCCCATAGAATTTTAATTAAAAGAAAGCGTGAATCCAACCTTTTTCCTCTTCAGCGTGTCCAAAATGCTGCCGCTCGTCTAGTTACCCGCTCAAAACCTTATGAACATATTACTCCAATCCTCCGCAATCTCCACTGGCTGCCAGTTATTTAAAGTATCCAATTTAAAATTCTTTTCCTAGCCTTTAAAATCCGTAACGGTGAATGCCCCACGTACCTTTCCAGTCTCGTAAAATCTAAACCCCCCTCCTCCAGGTTGCGTGCTTCAACTTCCTCTCACTTTCAACTAATTCCTGGCCCTCGTGTGAAAACAAGATACGACGATAGAGCTCTTTCTGTAGCCGCCCCCAGTTGTGGAATAGCCTCCCGTCCTACATCCAAAATGCTCCTTCTATATCTTTCAAAGTAATGTTAAAAACCCATCTGTTCAAATCCATATCATGAATTTTGTCTTCTCTAAACATGTCAAATATTTAAATGATGTCGTACTACTAGTTGTTATCAAATAAGTCATCTTTAGCACAATTTAAGTTACATTAAGTTGATATATTTATTTATCTGTAACAAACTGTAATTGTGTAGCGTTACATAGCGTAACATAGCGTAACATACTGTAATTTTGTACTGAATAATATTGTTTAATCGTGGTGCTGTCGTCCCGGATTTTATTTCGTGTAAGGACATTGCTGCTGGGAAAACAGCACCACAGCGCCTAGAAACAATGTATTAGGCGCGTTATAAATGTGATCTATTATTATTATTATTATTATTATAAACAAATAAAAAAGTAGATACCTGACTAAAATTCAAAAGTAATTACCTGACAATCCTATTTACATATTAAGTAGCTTTGTTGAATTTGATACTTTATTGCTCATTATACAGAATTTTTTACGTGTGTAATTATTTGAATGGTATGATCATTTAACCTAGTACCCACTGACAAAAATTGAATCAAATTATATACATTTTGTATCTTGAATATATATATCATATCATGGAAGAATGAAAACTCAGCGTGTACGTGTAGATATACCGAAACAAACGATGGTTATAATGTTTATAATGCTTCATATAATTATGTTCATTTACTAGTTTATGTGTTTGAACCGTCAAAATGTACCTGCGAGTCTTCAGACTTTTGTCCTATAGGCTTTTACGAATCAGTAGGGTCACGGCGCCTGGAATTGGGAAACAAATCCCATGAGGACCACATTTGCCCCTGATTCAACATACTTGAAGACACCGTACACAAGATTGTGGTATTTTCAGCTAGGACGCTGCCCCGCGATCCGGCTGTTTAGCAATAGCCTTGTAGGCATGTACAATTAAAGCATTATGAACTGAAAGAAATCGAATCAACTGAATTCAATTAATATCCAGTGGCTCTACTGGTGAATATTTGAAAGATACTTTCATGTAATGTCATTGTTTATCTTGAATCTAATAAAATGTAGTTTTAAAATGGAAATCTTTCTCTACGAAATGTTTGTCTGTATCTTCCCCTTTCGAAACCTAACACCATCATGAACATCGTCTCTGGCATTTTTTCTTGTTTCTTTTACATATTTCACCGGGTTTTATTTTCTGTGTTTTCTTTTTCTCTTTATTTTCCCTCCATAAATGTCTTTTTTTCTCAAGTGACCCACTCCGTCTTACATACAATATCACATGGAAACTAGCTGGAGATGGGACTTTCACTATAACTGCATCTAAATATTGGAATAGACTACCCTTAATATTCAGGCAATCACCATCTGTCCCTTCATTCAAAAAGGGACTTAAAACATTTCTTTTTTGTAATCCAGATTTTGAGGATTCTGTAAGTTTTCATTTTCATTTTCTGTAGAATTCTTCTTGTTGTAAGCACTGTTGGGGCACTTCTTACACCTCAAACAAGAGAAGCAAAATAGAAGACTGTGAATGTGTGTACGTGAATGTTTCTAGGAAAAATGTCTACTTGTGAATTTCAGAAATTTCAAAATAAACGTCGTCGTATTGATAGTATTATTCAAATAAAATGCCAGAGAAATTGAACCCTATAACAAAAGTGCCTACCATTTCTCATTTCTCAGTTAATCTATTCGCTGAATGGGTAATCATTAACTATCATAGCCTAATAAGAAATAGCATGAGAGAGGGGATAAGTTGAAGGTGCACACCGTAACACCTAGAGGGGCGATACGAGCTCTGTAATCAGTATTGAGAACAAAAATGAAGGAGCTCATTTCGCTCACTCGAACCCTCCCTCCTAGTGCGTGTATTTATTGGCGGTTTGCCAGGAAGGGGACACGGTTCGGGGTGATCGCAATTTTTTTTTACACGCTAGCCTGGCCATTTCTATGATAAATACCATGGAAGCGACTAATATTAGAGTCTAGCAGCCTACATGCGAGGTGCATTACACATACATCATGTATGTCAACCAACAGATAAAGACCAAGCTGGCTCTTGTAAATGAGACGGCCATCGTAGCCATCGGGCGATGGAATTCAAAAGCTCAATTTAATTTAATTTAATTCAGGAACTTTACATTAAACTTGATCTATGCATGGAGACACGAACGAACGAACGATCAGCTAGCGAGCAACCAAGTCCACTAGTATTGCGTGCATGCCTATTATGTAGGCTTTCCGACCAGCGCACTTTTACGAGTATTACGGCAAAACTGGCCAGGCTAGCGTGTAAAAAAAATATTCGGTGATCCTGAAATGATGTCATGTATATCATGTGATCATGACGGATGCCATTTTGTTAATATATTATGAGTCATACAGTGTACATGTAGTTGGTCCATTGAGTAGCAGGCCTATAATAACTTTGACTACACACGTTGCACTTTTAAGCGGAATTGTGCTGTTGTATGTGGGTAAATATACGAATATTATGTTCACTTAAATTACATTCATATACTGTTAAGATAAAGGGAGAGCATCATCGTGAATGTTTGTCATAAAATTACAAAATATCACATGATTACAGGGTGATACAAAGTGATTACGGCTGTCGCAGCAAAAGCTAGGTGAAATGTTTTCAAAGCTCTTTGGAAGCGCATGGAGACTTTATATCCTAATGTGTTATGCGCTATACAAGAACGGGCTTTTATTATCATTATATCTGACAACTGTTTGATCTTGTCAGTTTTAGGATGAAATTTTAAGCACGCAACAAATGACGCAAGTACTAGGCTTTTACACATATACATATAATATCATGTATTTATGCTTGAGAGAAATTAGCCTGGATAACGTTTTTATTTTATTTGACTTCTTGGTTCTCTTAATAACGTAATCGTCTTTACAATTATAATGCCCTTTTGGAAAGGCATGATTCCTCAATTTCACACTTTGGGAATTTGGAAAAACGGGTCCCCCTGGACGGTTGCATGCTTACTAATCAACAAACCGTGCTTTCTCTATAATTATCCACAGGTCAGAATATATCAGAGACATGGCATTCTCTAAGCAGCAAGATACGTCTGGGCAACTGGTCCAGCTTTCAAGTGCGAACATCGGATTCGCCCTGGATCTTTATCAAACTCTTCAAGATGAACGGAAAGGTAAAAATCTGTTCTTCTCCCCTCTCAGCATATCAACCGCTCTGGCTATGACACAGCTAGGAGCCCGAGGTGAAACAGCAACTCAAATCGCTGATGTCTTCCGTTTCAATCAGATAAACCCAGATCAACTTCATGGAACATTCAAAGAGCTAAACAACTTGCTTTACCAAACAAATTACGATTCCCATATTCATTGCGCCTACAGGCTATATGGCAAATCTGGCTACAACTTCGTTCAGCCATTTCTTGAAGGAACTGCTTCCTATTATGGAGCAGCCATAGAGGCGGTAAATAACTTTGCATCTCCAATTGCCACTCAATCAATCAATGATTGGGTTTCAAAGCAGATCGAGGGTAAAATCCAAAACCTGATTGCTCCTGGAATCCTAAATGATCTCACACGCCTTGTCCTGGTGAATGCCATTTATTTCAAGGCGAACTGGAAATCAACATTTCGTGCCCACAATACTAAAAAGGATAAATTCAAGGTTTTCGATATGAGAAAGAAGGTTTTCAAGAGAAAGAACGTTCCGGTGAGTCTTATGAGTCTAAAGAGTAGATTTGATTTGGCTGTTGACAAAACCAATGACTGTCTTGTGCTAGAGATGCCTTATGAAGGCAACAATCTGAGTCTATTGATTGCTCTTCCCACCAAAGATGATGGCCTTGGTCAACTTGAGACGAAGCTCTCAGTGGACGTCGTGCAATCCTGGGACGCAGGGCTCGAATAGAGAGAAGTGGACGTACTATTACCAAAGTTCAAAGTAGAAGCAACATTCCAACTGAAGGAGGTTTTGCAACGAATGGGAATGCCCGACGCTTTTGATGAGGATAGGGCTAACTTCGAAGGCATCTCAGCTGATAGAGAGTTTCACATCTCTGCCGTCATCCACAAGGCCTTTGTTGATATCAATGAGAAAGGGAGTGAGGCAGCTGCTGCAACGGCTTTTGGGATGAGAGTTGGGGCCAGTTTAATTCCACCAGGTGAACGTGAGAAGCCGATCCTGTTTTGAGCAGACCACCCATTTCTTTTCATGATTCGTCACCGGTCGACGAAATCGGTCCTTTTCATGGGACGAATGATGGATCCCTCCTAGATTTCGACCGCCATGTCCACGCTTTGATAAATAATCACATTTTCTGTTTGGGCAGTTTCATCGAATAAGCAAAATCAAAGACTTTCCACGCTTTAGAAGTAATTAAATGTGTCCGTTTTGGCAGAGTAATCGAATAAACAAAATCAAAGACTTTCCACGCTTTAGAATTAATCAAATTTGTCTGTTTTGGCAGTTTAATCGAAGAAACAAAATCAAAGACACTTCACGCTTTAGAATTAATCAAATTTGTCTGTTTTGGCAGTTTAATCGAATAAACAAAATCAAAGACCTTTCGTTCATTACGACGTTTTCTGAGCCACGCGAATAGCCTAGTGTTGATTAATTACTTGATATATTCTATATTGTGCATACAATCAACAAATGCTTTTGGGATGAACTCTATAAGCTTGTTACCATTGTCTATTTCTTTTGAGAGATAAACTGTTTATTAATCAGGCCATAACGTCATAATATAAATGTTTCTTACGTTTTGATACCCATTGTCTCTTTTTCTTCAGACGAGAATCAAGTAATCGTTGATGGGTAGAGGTCACTGCTATCGTATGTCGATTACCACAGACTGGTTATATTGGTTTTAATTATTGCTATACAACACACTAAACATAGAACCCAAAATTTGAAATTCAACAGTATCAACAAGGGCAAATGCATAGGATAAAAAATATGCGAGTGATTTAAAAATATATATATATAACAATGTATTGTAATTTAACAGCTAAGGGGTTACATAACAAGCGCATAGCAAACTTTATTCTTGGCATATATTATTATTATTTTGGGTAAAAAGATGATTCATATACGGTACTCCCTTTTTTACACATTAGCCAGCCCATGGAATTTTTATTGGAAGAATGCGTCATAAAAAAATAAAAAAGTAGGTACCTGACTAAAATGTAAAAGTAAATACCGGAAAATCTCATTTACATATTAAGTAGCTTTGTTGAACTTGACGGATACTTTATTGCTCATTTACAGAATGTATTATGTGTGTAAATATTTGAACGATATGCCGGATGATATAACCTTGTGCCCACTGACAAAAATTGAATAAAACTATATATCTTGAATATATATCATGGAAAAATGAAAAGCTCAGCGTGTACGTGTAGATATACCGAAACAAACGATGTCCGTATGTTCATAATGCTTCATATAGGCTATGTTCATTTTTAGTTTATGTGTTTGAATCGTCAAAATGTACCTGCGAGTCTTCAGAATTCTGTCCTAAAGGCTTTTACGAATCAGTCGGGTCACGGCGCCTGGAATCGGGAAACACATCCCATGAGGACCACAGTTGCCCCGGATTCAACATCCTCGAAGACACCCACCGTACAAAAGATAATGGTAATTTTCGGCCAGCACGCCACCCCGCGATCCGGCTGTTTAGCCATAGCCTTATAGGCATGTACAATTAAAGCATTATGAACTGAAAGAAATCGAATCAACTGAATTAAATTAATATCCGGTGGCTCTACTGGTGAATATTTGAAAGATATTTTAATGTAATGTCATTGTTTATCTTGAATGTAATAAAATGTAGTTTTAAAATGGAAATTTTTCTCTACAAAAATTAATGTCTGTCTGTATCTTCCCCTTTCGAAACCTAACACCACATCGTCTCTGGCATTCTTTCTTGTTTCTTTTATATACTGTATTTCAACGGTTTTTTCTGTGTTTTCTTTTTCTCTTCATTTTCCCTCCATAAATGTCTTTTTTCCCTCTTAATATTTCACTAAAGCTATGCATTTGTATGCATTGGGCGAGGATCGTAGGCAGGGGCGGCGGATCGACTTCCATGGTTTGGGGGAGGGGGGGGGGGGAGCACCAACAAAAAAGGGCACCTTCAAAGGAAAGTCTCAAAGCATTACACCAGTTTACTGTTAGGGGCGCCATTTTAATTGGCTTTGAAAACAAAGCCAATGACCTAGAGGTCATGCATTTATGCGTAAATTAAGATTGCGCCCGTGCAAATTATGATGATATCATTTCCTACGCGCTGCGTTGTGCGCGCACATTATCATTTTCATGGGCGCAATCTTAATTTACGCATAAATACCACTGACCTCAGGTCATTGGCTTTGTCTCAAAGCCAATTACATGTCTGCGCATGCGCACTGATGTAACCGTAAACTGGTGTATTGAAATTGAACTCAATAAAATAGTGCCTACCATTTCATATTTCTCACTGAAACGTATTGGTGAATGGGTAATCATTAACTATCAAAGCCTAATAAGAAATAGCATGAGAGAGGGGATAAGTTGAAGGTGCACATCGTAAAACCTAGAGGGGCGATATGAGCTCTGACCTCTGTAAGCAGTATTGAGGAGAAAAAAAATGAAGGCTCTCACTTCGCTCAATTTAGCTGGTACATATCACGCATGGTATGATAACGAACAATGACAGGAAGGGGACATGGTCGTTTGATCCTGACATCCTGTTATGTATATCATGTGATCATGACGGATGCAATTTTGTAAATATATTATGAGTCGTACATGTAGTTGGGCCATTTAGTAGTCGGCCTATAATAACTTTGACTACACACGTTGCATTTCGAAGTGGAATTGTGCTGTTGTATGTGGGTAAATATTCGAATATTATGTTCACTTATAATTATATACTGTAAAGATAAAGGGAGAGCATCATCATAAATGTTTGTCATTATACAAATGATGCATGCGCATGAGTTTATTATACGATCTATCCGCACTCGAGTTGAGGCTGTGTCTATCTATGGCACGAAGCCGTTAGGCTGAGTGCGTTAGATACACACAGCATCAACGAGGGCGGATAGATCGTACAATGAACCAGGGACGTGATAGAGAAGGACTGGAATCAAGCCGCTCTACTTTGACCCCATGCTCCAAGCCGCCGAAAAGTTATGCGCTAATCTGCAACTGTTAATTGACCAGGTGGTGAGATAAGAGAGCGCATGAAATTTCAGGATTTAGAATTCCTACATCAGAAAATGGTATCACAGCAACTGTTCGCTGTCCCTTCCAATGATTTCTCATCCATTGTTGAATGTGTAAAGAGTAGAACAAGCGAACACAAACTTGTGTAATTTCATCCTTTTTTAAACTTGAAAAATACAAAAAACACGCGAAAACACGCATTAGCAAACTTAATGTTATTGAAGATTGTAAATCATGGATCAAATAACGGGACATTAAAGCATGCACAAATTAGCGCATCATCCTAAAATACTGAGTTTTTGACAGGATGTAATTTTTCTTTTACAAACTCTGGCACAAAAATTAAGGGAAGGACGGAGTTCTAAATTTGAAAATTTGTTTGATGCACTATTCCCAATAAAATCCCCATTTAAAGTTTTTGATTTACACTGAAATTTTGCCGGTAATTTAATATTTTGTAATAAATGTAAAACTGGTGGCTGGCTTCCGAAATTCCCCGCAGTGGAAGCGCGGTTCGGAGCATGGAACTTCAAAGCCAAGTGGAATGTTACACATCCCATTGTTATGCTTTAGAACTCAAGTATGCGTTTGAATAAATTACAAGAGTTTCGTCTCCTTTTCTTTCACCTCCCTGAATGAACGAATGAAAA
The DNA here is from genome assembly GCA_035222895.1 of Strongylocentrotus droebachiensis. NCBI lineage: Eukaryota > Metazoa > Echinodermata > Echinoidea > Camarodonta > Strongylocentrotidae > Strongylocentrotus > Strongylocentrotus droebachiensis. The sequence goes on from JAVYIG010005514.1 coordinate 82,570, forward strand.
CATGCATCATTTGTTTTATACAACGAAACTCCTAGATCCTTGTTATTTGATGTAAAAAGAATTCATTCAAGATTGTTTCGTGACAGTAATAAATCTCAAGTTTAAAAAGGCTTAATTTAGTGCGCACACATAGCTATAGATATAGCAAGCGCACTAATTACCTATATACCCATTTACGCATAGTGCTGCGCAAGAATAGGCTCATGCTCACGCAGTATTAAGCGCTGTAACCTCTAGCTACGCGCACTACCGCTCTGAAAACGAGTTCATAGTACTGGTAAATATTGCACTCCTTTTCATGAAAACGAGTGCAATATCCTCAGTAAATGAATCACACGTGACCGCGCATGACCAATCATTTGATTAGGATCTGGGAGTGAGATGTATAATACAAAATATCACATGATTAGAGGGTGATACAAAGTGATAACGGCTGCCGCAGCAAAAACTAGGTGTAATGTTTGCAAAGCTCTTTGGAAGCGCATGGAGACTTTATATCATAATGTGTCATGCGCTATCGAACGGGCTATTATTATCATTATATCTGACAACTGTTTGATCTTGTCAGTTTTAGGATGAAATTTTGAGCACGCAACAAATGACGCAAGTACTAGGCTTTTACACATATCCATATAATATCATGTATTCATGCTTGGGAGCAATTAGCCTGGATAACGTTTTTATCTTATTTGACTTCTTGGTTCTGTGAATTACGTAATCGTCTTTAATCCAAAAGATCATGGGTTGAAACCAAATCGATGATACAATTATAATGCCCTTTTGGAAAGGCATGATTCCTCAATTTCACACTTTTGGGATTTGAAAAAACAGGTTCCCCTGGACGGTTGCACGTTACCAATCAACAAACCGTGCTTTCTCTATAATTATCCACAGGTCAGAATATATCAGAGACATGGCATTCTCTAAGCAGCAAGATACGTCTGGGCAACTGGTCCAGCTTTCAAGTGCGAACATCGGATTCGCCCTGGATCTTTATCAAACTCTTCAAGATGAACGGAAAGGTAAAAATCTGTTCTTCTCCCCTCTCAGCATATCGACCGCTCTGGCTATGACACAGCTAGGAGCCCGAGGTGATACAGCAACTCAAATCGCTGATGTCTTCCGTTTCAATCAGATAGACCAAGATCAACTTCATGGAACATTCAAAGAGCTAAACAACTTGCTCTACCAAACAGATTCCGGTTACAAACTTCATTCCGCCAACAGGCTATATGGCAAATCTGGCTACAACTTAGTTCAGTCATTTCTTGAAGAAAGTGCTTCCTATTATGGAGCAGCCATAGAGGCGGTAAATAACTTTGCAGCTCCAATTGCCACTCAATCAATCAATGATTGGGTCTCAAAGCAGACCGAGAATAAAATCCAAAACCTGATTGCTCCTGGAACCCTAAATGATCTCACACGCCTTGTCCTGGTGAATGCCATTTATTTCAAAGCGAGGTGGAAATCAGAATTTCGTGCCCACAATACTACACAGGATAAATTCAAGGTTTTCGATGAGAGAAAGAAGCTTTTCAAGAGAAAGAAGGTTCCGGTGAGTCTAATGATTCAAGAGGGAAGATTTGCTTTGGCTGTTGACAAAACCAATGACTGTCTTGTGCTAGAGCTGCCTTATGAAGGCCACAATCTGAGTCTATTGATTGCTCTTCCCGTCAAAGATGATGGCCTTGGTCAACTTGAGACGAAGCTCTCTGTGGACGTCCTGCAATCCTGGGACGCAGGGCTCGAATGGAGAGAAGTGAACGTACTATTACCAAAGTTCAAACTAGAAGCAACATTCCAACTGAAGGAGGTTTTGAAACGAATGGGAATGCCCGATGCTTTTGATGAGGATAGGGCTAACTTCGAAGGCATCTCAGGTGAAGGAGAGTTGTACATCTCTGCCGTCATCCACAAGGCCTTTATTAATGTCGATGAGGAAGGGAGTGAGGCAGCTGCTGCAACGGCTGTTGCAATGTGGTTAGGATGCACTCTAACAAGTGAACGTGAGAAGCCGATCCTGTTTCGAGCAGACCACCCATTTCTCTTCATGATTCGTCACCGGACGACGAAATCGGTCCTTTTCATGGGACGAATGATGGATCCCTCCTAGATTTTGATCGTCCACGCTTTGATAAATAATTACATTTGTCTGTCTTGGCAGTTTAATCGAATAAACAAAATCAAAGATTTTTCGTTCATTACGTCGTTTTCTGAGCCACGCAAATAGCCTAGTGTTGATTAATTACTTGATATATTCTATATTGTGCATATAATCAACAAATGTTTTGGGGATGAACTATATAAGCTTGTTACCATTATCTATTACCTTTGAGAGATAAACTGTTTATTAATCAGGCCATAACGTCATAATATAAATGTTTCTTACGTTTTGATACCCATTGTCTCTTTTTCTTCAGACGAGAATCATGTAATCGTTGATGGGTAGAGGTCACTGCTATCGTATGTCGATTACCACAGACTGGTTATATAGGTTTTAATTATCTATACAACACACTGAACAACGAACTCAAAAGTTTGAAATTATTCAACAGTATTAACAAGGGCAAATGCGTACGATTAAAAATATGTGAGTGATTGAGAAAACAACAATGTATTGAAATTTAACAACTATGGGAATACATAACGAGCGCATAGCAAACTTCATTAGATTACTAATATACGGTACTCCCTTTCTTCCACATCAGCCAGCCCATAGAATTTTAATTAAAAGAAAGCGTGAATCCAACCTTTTTCCTCTTCAGCGTGTCCAAAATGCTGCCGCTCGTCTAGTTACCCGCTCAAAACCTTATGAACATATTACTCCAATCCTCCGCAATCTCCACTGGCTGCCAGTTATTTAAAGTATCCAATTTAAAATTCTTTTCCTAGCCTTTAAAATCCGTAACGGTGAATGCCCCACGTACCTTTCCAGTCTCGTAAAATCTAAACCCCCCTCCTCCAGGTTGCGTGCTTCAACTTCCTCTCACTTTCAACTAATTCCTGGCCCTCGTGTGAAAACAAGATACGACGATAGAGCTCTTTCTGTAGCCGCCCCCAGTTGTGGAATAGCCTCCCGTCCTACATCCAAAATGCTCCTTCTATATCTTTCAAAGTAATGTTAAAAACCCATCTGTTCAAATCCATATCATGAATTTTGTCTTCTCTAAACATGTCAAATATTTAAATGATGTCGTACTACTAGTTGTTATCAAATAAGTCATCTTTAGCACAATTTAAGTTACATTAAGTTGATATATTTATTTATCTGTAACAAACTGTAATTGTGTAGCGTTACATAGCGTAACATAGCGTAACATACTGTAATTTTGTACTGAATAATATTGTTTAATCGTGGTGCTGTCGTCCCGGATTTTATTTCGTGTAAGGACATTGCTGCTGGGAAAACAGCACCACAGCGCCTAGAAACAATGTATTAGGCGCGTTATAAATGTGATCTATTATTATTATTATTATTATTATAAACAAATAAAAAAGTAGATACCTGACTAAAATTCAAAAGTAATTACCTGACAATCCTATTTACATATTAAGTAGCTTTGTTGAATTTGATACTTTATTGCTCATTATACAGAATTTTTTACGTGTGTAATTATTTGAATGGTATGATCATTTAACCTAGTACCCACTGACAAAAATTGAATCAAATTATATACATTTTGTATCTTGAATATATATATCATATCATGGAAGAATGAAAACTCAGCGTGTACGTGTAGATATACCGAAACAAACGATGGTTATAATGTTTATAATGCTTCATATAATTATGTTCATTTACTAGTTTATGTGTTTGAACCGTCAAAATGTACCTGCGAGTCTTCAGACTTTTGTCCTATAGGCTTTTACGAATCAGTAGGGTCACGGCGCCTGGAATTGGGAAACAAATCCCATGAGGACCACATTTGCCCCTGATTCAACATACTTGAAGACACCGTACACAAGATTGTGGTATTTTCAGCTAGGACGCTGCCCCGCGATCCGGCTGTTTAGCAATAGCCTTGTAGGCATGTACAATTAAAGCATTATGAACTGAAAGAAATCGAATCAACTGAATTCAATTAATATCCAGTGGCTCTACTGGTGAATATTTGAAAGATACTTTCATGTAATGTCATTGTTTATCTTGAATCTAATAAAATGTAGTTTTAAAATGGAAATCTTTCTCTACGAAATGTTTGTCTGTATCTTCCCCTTTCGAAACCTAACACCATCATGAACATCGTCTCTGGCATTTTTTCTTGTTTCTTTTACATATTTCACCGGGTTTTATTTTCTGTGTTTTCTTTTTCTCTTTATTTTCCCTCCATAAATGTCTTTTTTTCTCAAGTGACCCACTCCGTCTTACATACAATATCACATGGAAACTAGCTGGAGATGGGACTTTCACTATAACTGCATCTAAATATTGGAATAGACTACCCTTAATATTCAGGCAATCACCATCTGTCCCTTCATTCAAAAAGGGACTTAAAACATTTCTTTTTTGTAATCCAGATTTTGAGGATTCTGTAAGTTTTCATTTTCATTTTCTGTAGAATTCTTCTTGTTGTAAGCACTGTTGGGGCACTTCTTACACCTCAAACAAGAGAAGCAAAATAGAAGACTGTGAATGTGTGTACGTGAATGTTTCTAGGAAAAATGTCTACTTGTGAATTTCAGAAATTTCAAAATAAACGTCGTCGTATTGATAGTATTATTCAAATAAAATGCCAGAGAAATTGAACCCTATAACAAAAGTGCCTACCATTTCTCATTTCTCAGTTAATCTATTCGCTGAATGGGTAATCATTAACTATCATAGCCTAATAAGAAATAGCATGAGAGAGGGGATAAGTTGAAGGTGCACACCGTAACACCTAGAGGGGCGATACGAGCTCTGTAATCAGTATTGAGAACAAAAATGAAGGAGCTCATTTCGCTCACTCGAACCCTCCCTCCTAGTGCGTGTATTTATTGGCGGTTTGCCAGGAAGGGGACACGGTTCGGGGTGATCGCAATTTTTTTTTACACGCTAGCCTGGCCATTTCTATGATAAATACCATGGAAGCGACTAATATTAGAGTCTAGCAGCCTACATGCGAGGTGCATTACACATACATCATGTATGTCAACCAACAGATAAAGACCAAGCTGGCTCTTGTAAATGAGACGGCCATCGTAGCCATCGGGCGATGGAATTCAAAAGCTCAATTTAATTTAATTTAATTCAGGAACTTTACATTAAACTTGATCTATGCATGGAGACACGAACGAACGAACGATCAGCTAGCGAGCAACCAAGTCCACTAGTATTGCGTGCATGCCTATTATGTAGGCTTTCCGACCAGCGCACTTTTACGAGTATTACGGCAAAACTGGCCAGGCTAGCGTGTAAAAAAAATATTCGGTGATCCTGAAATGATGTCATGTATATCATGTGATCATGACGGATGCCATTTTGTTAATATATTATGAGTCATACAGTGTACATGTAGTTGGTCCATTGAGTAGCAGGCCTATAATAACTTTGACTACACACGTTGCACTTTTAAGCGGAATTGTGCTGTTGTATGTGGGTAAATATACGAATATTATGTTCACTTAAATTACATTCATATACTGTTAAGATAAAGGGAGAGCATCATCGTGAATGTTTGTCATAAAATTACAAAATATCACATGATTACAGGGTGATACAAAGTGATTACGGCTGTCGCAGCAAAAGCTAGGTGAAATGTTTTCAAAGCTCTTTGGAAGCGCATGGAGACTTTATATCCTAATGTGTTATGCGCTATACAAGAACGGGCTTTTATTATCATTATATCTGACAACTGTTTGATCTTGTCAGTTTTAGGATGAAATTTTAAGCACGCAACAAATGACGCAAGTACTAGGCTTTTACACATATACATATAATATCATGTATTTATGCTTGAGAGAAATTAGCCTGGATAACGTTTTTATTTTATTTGACTTCTTGGTTCTCTTAATAACGTAATCGTCTTTACAATTATAATGCCCTTTTGGAAAGGCATGATTCCTCAATTTCACACTTTGGGAATTTGGAAAAACGGGTCCCCCTGGACGGTTGCATGCTTACTAATCAACAAACCGTGCTTTCTCTATAATTATCCACAGGTCAGAATATATCAGAGACATGGCATTCTCTAAGCAGCAAGATACGTCTGGGCAGCTGATGCAGCTTTCAAGTGCTAACATCAGATTCGCCCTGGATCTTTATCAAACTCTTCAAGATGAACGGAGAGGTAAAAATCTGTTCTTCTCCCCTCTCAGCATATCGACCGCTCTGGCTATGACACAGCTAGGAGCCCGAGGTGATACAGCAACTCAAATCGCTGATGTCTTCCGTTTCAATCAGATAGACCAAGATCAACTTCATGGAACATTCAAAGAACTAAACAACTTGCTTTACCAAAGAGATTCCGGTTACAAACTTCATTCCGCCAACAGGCTATATGGCAAATCTGGCTACAACTTCGTTCAGTCATTTCTTGAAGGAACTGTTTTCTATTATGGAGCAGCCATTGAGGCGGTAAATAACTTTGCATCTCCAATTGCCACTCAATCAATCAATGATTGGGTCTCAAAGCAGACCGAGGGTAAAATCAAAAACTTGATTGCTCCCGGAACCCTAGATGATCTCACACGCCTTGTCCTGGTGAATGCCATTTATTTCAAGGCGAACTGGAAATCTAAATTTTATGCCGAAAATACTACTCATGATACATGTACATTCAAGGTTTTCGATGAGAGGTATAAGGTTCCGGTGAGTCTTATGAGTCAAAAGGGAAGATTTGCTTTGACTGTTGACAACACAAATGACTGTCTTGTGCTAGAGCTGCCTTATGAAAGCCACAATCTGAGTCTATTGATTGCTCTTCCCACCAAAGATGATGGCCTTGGTCAACTTGAGACGAAGCTCTCTGTGGACGTCCTGCAATCCTGGGACGTAGGGCTCAAATCAAGAAGAGTGAACGTGCTATTACCAAAGTTCAAACTAGAAGCAACATTCCAACTGAAGGAGGTTTTGCAACGAATGGGAATGCCCGACGCTTTTGATGAGGATAGGGCTAACTTCAAAGGCATCTCAAGTGAAGAAAGAGAGTTTTACATCTCTGCCGTCATCCACAAGGCCTTTATTAATGTCAATGAGGAAGGGAGTGAGGCAGCTGCTGCAACGGCTTATAGTTTGGCAGGAGGCGGTCCACGAATAGAACGTGAGAAGCCGATCCTGTTTCGAGCAGACCACCCATTTCTCTTCATGATTCGTCACCGGTCGACGAAATCGGTCCTTTTCATGGGGCGAATGATGGATCCATCCTAGATTTTGACCGCCATGTCCACGCTTTGAAAATAATTACATTTTCTGTTTTGGCAGTTTAATCGAATAAGCAAAATCAAAGACTTTCCACGCTTTAGAAGTAATCAAATTTGTCCGTTTTGGCAGTTTAATCGAATAAACAAAATCAAAGACTTTCCACGCTTTAAAATTAATCATATTTGTCTGTTTTGGCAGTTTAATCGAAGAAACAAAATCAAAGACACTTCACGCTTTAGAATTAATCAAATTTGTCTGCTTTGGCAGTTTACTCGAATAAACAAAATCAAAGACTTTTCGTTCATTTCGACGTTTTCTGAGTCACGCGAATAGCCTAGTGTTGATTAATTACTTGATATATTCTATATTGTGCATACAATCAACAAATGCTTTTGGGATGAACTCTATAAGCTTGTTACCATTATCTATTCCTTTTGAGAGAAAAACTGTTTATTAATCAGGCCATGACGTCATAATATAAATGTTTCTTACGTTATGATACCCATTGTCTCTTTTTCTTCAGACGAGAATCAAGTAATCGTTGATGGGTAGAGGTCACTGCTATCGTATGCCGATTACCACAGACTGGTTATATTGGTTTTAATTATTGCTATACAACACACTAAACATAGAACCCCAAATTTGAAATTATCCAACAGTATTAACAAAGGGCAAATGCATAGGATAAAAAAATATGCGAGTGATTGAAAAATAAATATATACAACAATGTATTGTAATTTAACGACTAAGGGGTTACATAACAAGCGCATAGCAAACTATATTCTTGACATATTATTATTATTTTGGGTAAAAAGATTATTCATATACGGTTCTCCCTTTTTTACATATTAGCCAGCCCATGGAATTTTTATTAGAAGAATGCGTCATAAAAAAATAAAAACATAGGTACCTGACTAAAATTCAAAAGTAAATACCGGAAAATCCCATTTACATATTAAGTAGCTTTGTTGAACTTGACGGATACTTTATTGCTCATTTACAGAATGTATTATGTGTGTAAATATTTGAACGGTATGATCATATAACCTTGTGCCCACTGACAAAAATTGAATCAAACTATATATATCCTGAATATATATGGAAAAATGAACAACTCAGCGTGTACGTGTAGATATACCGAAACAAACGATGTCCGTATGTTCATAAAGCTCCGTTTTAGATGTAGGTCACACCGTCTACCAATTAATAATAACAGATTCAAAGAAGCTGTTAATGAAATTAGTATTGAATGCCCATGTTGTGATATGCATGAGTCTGGTGATGAATTCCATTATGTTTTTGTATGCCCTTTTTTCTGAAAGGAAAGAGAGTTATATTTAGGTCGCAAAGTAATAGTTAAACGCCCTTGCACATTACACATGTTGAATTTATTTTTATGTTCCGGTATAGGACAGCTGAAGAAATTAGTACTCTTCTTAAGGATAATAATGTCATATTTTGCTGGTCTATATACAGGTAAATCTGAACAATCCAATCATATGCCACCCATAAAAAGGAATGTTACAACCCGAAGTGGTAGGTTAATTAAGCAACCAACAATTCTTGATCTGTAGTACAGTCTTTCTTTAGGTCAAGTATAATTTTGATGGTTTGTTTGTTCTTTTGTTCATTTTGTTGTTAGTATACTTTTTGTTTTTGTTTGTCTTTAATATTCCATTATGTTTTTGTTTGTCCAATGGATGATTATCCCGTATTTTTGTTAGTCTGCATAAATCTTAACAATCCAATCACAACTTACTTACATGTACAAAAATGAAACTTATAATTTCTTATATAGTTAAGACAATAATGTATTTTTTTAAAATAATTTTTTCTTTTGATCTTTCTTTTTCTTCGTGTTTGTATTTAGATTGTTCATGTGGTATTCTCCACTTTTCATGTATGCTTGCCATATTGTATAATATTGTATTTATGTTTAGCATACGCTAGGTTTAGATCATTCCTATTTATCGTTATACTTTTATATTGTTGTTTTGTTGTATTCTGTATTCTTTGTATTATTAAGCTATGTTTGTATTCTTTATTATGTATCATTATCATGACATGTACATGTGTTGTACTCTCATACCCCAGAAGGGGGTCGAATGAGTCAATAAATTCTATTCTATTCTATTCGTATATGTTCATTTATTAGTTTATGTGTTTGAATCGTCAAAATGTACCTGCGAGTCTTCAGAATTCTGTCCTATAGGCTTTTACGAATCAGTCGGGTCACAGCGCCTGGAATCGGAAAACACATCCCATGAGGACCACAGTTGCCCCTGATTCAACATACTTGGTGACACCCACCGTACAAAAGATTGTGGTAATTTTCAGCCAGCACGCCGCCCCGCGATCCGGCTGTTTAGCAATAGCCTTATAGGCATGTACAATTATTAAAGCATTATGAACTGAAAGAAATCGAGTCAACTGAATTCAATTAATATCTGGTGGCTCTACTGGTGAATATTTGAAAGATACTTTAATGTAATGTCATTGTTTATCTTGAATCTAATAAAATGTAGTTTTAAAATGGAAATTTTTCTCTACAAAAATTAATGTCTGTCTGTATCTTCCCCTTTCGAAACCTAACACCACATCGTCTCTGGCATTCTTTCTTGTTTCTTTTATATACTGTATTTCAACGTTTTTTTTTCTGTGTTTTCTTTTTCTCTTCATTTTCCCTCTTAATATTTCACTTAAGCTATTCATTTGTATGCATTTGGCGAGGATCGTAGGCAGGGGCGGCGGATCGACTTCCATGGTTTGGGAGAGGGGGGGGGGGGGGGGGGGCATATGGAAACGTTGTATCATCTGCTCAATCTGACTTGCGTGCATAGAACACATAAGCATTTTTCCATGAAAAAGTGAAGTTTCCTAAAATGTGCGTTTCTTTCCAGCATTGGGGCGCCCGGGAGTCACTCGGGTAACATTTCATTAAGTACAATATAAAAAGACCATATGCAAATTTTCTGTACTTTTGTCGGAAAAAATACATTTATCCAGCACAATGTCGTCCCTTTTTGCGTTGGAGAAGAGCAAATAGCGAGTTTCAATCACACTTTGGCCGCTCTCGTAAGCTCTCACTCGTTTCACTGTGGTCAAGCGACTTTGGGGCAAGCGGTTAATGAAAATACTAATCATTAGCTCTCTTCTGGTATTAAACTTGTTTTGATTGATTATATAATTTTGTCGGAATAAAGGAAACAAAAAGACTTGACCAATAACTTATTAGGGTCTGAATTGACCTTTTGACCTTGAATTCCCTGATGCAAGCGCATAAATAACGTCATCTTTGCTAAATCGGTGTCTTTTATCGTAAAATGCTACACTTTCACAATGTTTATACATCTTTTTTAATTATTAGTAAGATATAACATATTTTGTCTGATATCACTGAAGTTTGGGGTTTTATTTAATAAGAGCCATTTTACTGTTTTAATTTACTGGATCGTACCATTAAAGTCGCAAGGTAGAAAGATGCATTTTCCAACCGCGCCAAATTTAATTTACGTTCCGACATTCTGTTAAATGGGTTCGTGTTGTTAAGAATCCACTGCTTTCTGCTCCAACAAACGTTCACATGCGGAGTCGTTTATCAACTAAATTATTCAAATTTATGGATGCTTCCTTCCCAGGTGTTTGTGTTGTTGAAGCATTTCATTCACCTACTATCATTCTTTGTACTCCAATTGCCAGAACGCAAATTACATTTTGGTTTTATTGTTTCATCGGAGTCGTTTATCAACTAATTATTCAAATTTATGAATGCTTCCTCCCCAGGTGTTTGTAGTGTTTATGCATTTCATTCACCTGTTATTTTTTGTACTCATATTGTTAGAATACAAAATGCATTTTGGTTTTATAGTTTCATGCAATAAGTAAGTCAATAAAAGAGTATGTTCTGCACAATAAAAACAATGTGTGTCCCTATTGTAAAATGTAATATGTGTCCCCTCATTTTGTAATAGTTAATTTACCCATTCACATAATAGAACTACCTGCCTGGTGAAGCCACTGGTCCGTGACCCCTGAGCACTCAACACCGTCTGGGAGTCAGTTTGTGTTCAACTTCTTTTATGAGACAAATACAAGCAAACGTTTCCATATGGGGAGCACCAACAAAAAAGGGCACCTTCAAAGGAAAGTCTCAAAGCATTACAACAGTTTACGGTTAGGGGCGCCATTTTAATTGGCTTTGAAAACAAAGCCAATGACCTAGAGGTCATGTATTTATGCGTAAATTAATATTGCGTCCATGCAAATTATGATGATATCACTGCCTACGCGCTGCTTTGTGCGCGCACATCATCATTTGCATGGGCCCAATCTTAATTTACGCATAAATATCACTGACCTCAGGTCATTGGCTTTGTCTCAAAGCCAATTACATGTCTGCGCATGCGCACTGATGTAACCGCAAACTGGTGTATTGAAATTGAACTCAATAAAATAGTGCCTACCATTTCATATTTCTCACTGAAACGTACTGGTGAATGGGTAATCATTAACTATCAAAGCCTAATAAAAAATAGCATGAGAGAGGGGATAAGTTGAAGGTGCACATCGTAAAACCTAGAGGGGCGATATGATATGAGCTCTGACCTCTGTGTAAGGAGGTCGTTGTTGGCGGGCTTTAGAACCGTGACCTTCACCCCGTTCCCACCCCGCTTATAGGTAAGCAAGGCTTAGTTTTTATGTGTGTTTAAATTGTTATATTTGATAATATTCCTACTTTTTTTTGTTCATATCCTGGTTTAAACTAATTAGTATCATTATAAGGCTTAAAAATATGTTCAAAGAACATGATATTTGTTAACAGAAAGGTGTAATTTAAGGCGATATTGTTGTTACGTAATGCTCAGAGGGTGTGACTTCTCAATGTACAAGTAGATTACACGTAGAGGAAATGGATGCGTAGGCTATGCCTGCACGGGTACGTGTAGAATGCATTTGTGTGTACGGTCGATTGGGCCTTGAAGTGTGACTATTGTAGTCGGGAACTTGGGCGCTAATGAATATGTATTTGGTTTTGGTGTAGAGAAATCTGATTAACGAAGAATTATGATCTTTTAAGTTTGATTAATTATGTTAGGAATTCGTTATTGATCCAGCTTATACACTTTGGGCATTTGCAATGTCTTAAATAGTATAGTATTAATGACTGCTTTGAGAGAAATAGTTGTTTTTATACGCTCAAGGGAAGGTTAGAATTGTGCTATTGCCCGAGGCGTGCCGAGGGCATTAGCCCAATTGTAACCTTCCCGAGAGCGTGTAAAAACAACTATTTCTCGAATATTAAAGCAGTCATTAATACTTTTATATGCCGAACAAATTATGACACCACCTTGGCCTTTCTCTAGTTTATCTGCAAGGTTGTTTTTTATGAGTGTTTCTTTGAGAGTAGACTAGATAGTCTAGATCTGTAGATTCTAGTCTAAGCAAGATATTTTTACAATATTAGGGGTGGGCCGGACCTGTGGGGAATATGGAGAAAAACCTGCGCTTTCACATGACACCTCACTTTTTGAGTATCATCTTCAGGATCACGAGCAATATTAGTTTGAATCTCTGGTAATTAAAACATCGACCAATCTAGCATGATCGAGTGCGCAATGGCCAATGGAAATGCATAGGGATGTGTGTAATCTCTACGGGAAGGATCTGCATCTGTCCGTGACGTACTACAAATCACTACAATCACCAGCATCTGGTTGTCGCGTACTAGAATCTAGATCTAGGCCTACTGAAACAAAATTATGGAAGATTTCACGTACCCTTTTTCGTGTTCTTGCTGTCAGCATGTCTCTCATTTGATCTTCATTAAGAAGCTGAAATCTTGGGAGCGTTTCTAATTCAGCCATTTTGGCCTAGTACAGTCGGTCGTCTGCGCTGGCAGGGAGTCGGGCTAAATCGCCCCACGGGACATCTCGCCCCAGCGAGATATCCCGACATGATTTATCGATCGAGAGATACCAGTAGTCTGCTAATTAACTGCCAGGACGAAAGAATGTGAACAAATATCAGCCATATCGTCTAAAATGTACAATGAGCACAAACATATACACATTGGTATCTTTCGATCGATGAATCGTGTCGGGACATCTCGACCCAGTCTTTGATGCTTGGGCGAGATGTCCCGTGGGGCGAGTTAGCCCGGATTCGCTGCTAGTTGTATTACAAAATTGGTAAAATATAGCGACCAATTCTTCGCACACGTACGGTATCCTCGATCGCTCAAACCATTTTTTAACATGTACATCTATGGGGTAACCATGGAGACTGAACTATTTTCCCGGTAACCATGGTTACTGGGATTTTAGAACTGTTTTAACCATGGTTACTGGGAATTTTACAGAAATAGTCAAAGTTTATGAATGCAATTTCGACCAATCAGATGGCTGGATTTCTTAAGTGAGGTATATAATTAAAGTTAATGTCATTAACGATTCAAATGTTTTAGTGTAGTGAGCACTGATTACCTATTTTTGTCATAATTTTGAAAGATTTGTCGTTGTTTATTCTTGTAATTGATAACTGTTTATCATTACTTGACCCCGTTCCCACCCCGCTTATAGCGGTGTGTCCTAACAGAATAAAGAGCACCAACTCTACTCCTCAGGCTGCCATTGTCATCTGTATTGTCCGAGGTCTACCCCCACTCATTCCGGCACCCGTCACAATCTACCCCCCCCCCCTACATCTGTAAGCAGTATTGAGGAAAAAAAATGAAGGCTCTCACTTCGCTCACTCAAACCCTCCCTTAGCTAGTACATAATATGGTATGATAACGAACAATGACAGAAGGGGACATGGTCGTTTGATCCTGACATCCTGTTATGTATATCATGTGATCATGGCGGTTTGCCAGGAAGGGGACTCCTGAAATCCTGTAATCATGTGATCATGACGGATGCAATTTTGTAAATATATTATGAGTCGTACATGTCTTCAAAGGCATATCAAGTGAAGAAAGAGAGTTTTACATCTCTGCCGTCATCCACAAGGCCTTTGTTGATGTCAATGAGGAAGGGACTGAGGCAGCTGCTGCAACGGCTTATAGGGAATTGGGAGGTTGTTTACCAGGAGAACGTGAGAAGCCGATCCTGTTTCGAGCAGACCACCCATTTCTCTTCATGATTCGTCACCGGTCGACGAAATCGGTCCTTTTCATGGGACGAATGATGGATCCCTCCTAGATTTCGACCGCCATGTCCACCCTTTGAAAATAATTACATTTCCGTTTTGGCAGTTTAATCGAATAAACAATATCAAAGACTTTCCACGCTTTAGAAGTAATCAAATTTGTCTGTTTTGGCAGTTTAATCGAGTAAACAAAATCAAAGATTTTTCGTTAATTACGACGTTTTCTGAGCCACGTAAATATCCTCGTGTTGATTAATTACGTGATATATTCTATGTTGTGCATACAATCAACAAATGTTTTGGAGATGAACTATATAAGCTTGTTACCATTATCTATTACTTTTGAGAGATAAACTGTTTATCAATCAGGCCAGACGTTTTGATACACATTGTCTCTTTTTCTTCAGACGAGAATCAAGTATAATCGTTGATGGGTAGAGGTCACTGCTATCGTATGCCGATTACCACAGACTGGTTATATTGGTTTTAATTATTGCTATACAACACACTGAATAAAGAACCCACAATTTGAAATTATTCAACAGTATTAACAAGGGAAAATGCGTATGATTGAGACAACAATATTGTATTGAAATTTAACAACTATGGGAATACATAACGAGCGCATAGCAAACTTCATTAGATTACTAATATACGGTACTCCCTTTCTTCCACATCAGCCAGCCCATAGAATTTTAAATAAAAGAATGCGTGAATCCAACCCTTTTCCTCTTCAGCGTATCCAAAATGCTGCCGCTCGTCTAGTTACCCGCTCAAGATATTATGAACATATTACTCCAATCCTCCGCAATCTCCGCTGGCTGCCAGTTATTCAACGTATCCAATTTAAAATTCTTCTCCTTGCCTTTAAAATCCGTAACGGTGAATGCCCCATGTACCTTTCCAGTCTCGTAAAGTCCAAACCCCCCTCCTCCAGGTAGCGTGCTTCAACTTCCTCTCACTTTCAACTAATTCCTGGCCCTCGTGCGAAAACAAGATACGGTGATAGAGCACTTTCTGTAGCCGCCCCCCCCCCCCCAGTTGTGGAATAGCCTCCAGTCCTACATCCAAAATGCTCCTTCTATATCCACTTTCAAAGTAATGTTAAAAACTCATCTGTTCAAATCCATATCATGAATGTTGTCTTCTCTAAACATGTCAAATAAATAAATGATGTCGTACTACTATTTGTTATGAAATAAGTCATCTTTAGCACAATTTAAGTTAGATTAAGTTGATTTATTTATTTATCTGTAACAAACTGTAATTTTGTAGCGTAACATAGCGTAACATACTGTTATTTTGTACTGAATAATATTGTGTAATCGTGGTGCTGTCGTCCCGGATTTTATTTGGTGTAAGGACATTGCTTCACTATGGCTGCTGGGACAACAGCACCACAGCGCCTATATAGAAAGAATGTATTAGGCGCGTTATAAATGTGATCTATTATTATGATTACTATAGACAAATAAAAAAGTAGATACCTGACTAAAATTCAAAAGTAATTACCTGACGATCCTTTTTACATAATAAGTAGCTTTGTTGAATTTGATACTTTATTGCTCATTATACAGAATTTATTACGTGTGTAATTATTTGAAAGGTATGATCAATTAACCTTGTACCCACTGACAAAAATTAAATCAAATTATATACATTTTGTATCTTGAATATATATATATCATATCATGGAAGAATGAAAACTCAGCGTGTACGTGTAGATATA
This sequence comes from Strongylocentrotus droebachiensis, assembly GCA_035222895.1. Lineage (NCBI taxonomy): Eukaryota > Metazoa > Echinodermata > Echinoidea > Camarodonta > Strongylocentrotidae > Strongylocentrotus > Strongylocentrotus droebachiensis. The sequence continues at coordinate 98,788 of JAVYIG010005514.1, forward strand.
CCGAAACAAACGATGTCCGTATGTTCATAATGCTTCATATAGGCTATGTAAATTTTTTAGTTTATGTGTTTGAATCGTCAAAATGTACCTGCGAGTCTTCAGAATTCTGTCCTATAGGCTTTTACGAATTAGTCGGGTCACGGCGCCTGGAATCGGAAAACACATCCCATGAGGACCACAGTTGCCCCTGATTCAACATACTTGAAGACACCCACCGTACAAAAGATTGTGGTAGTTTACAGCCAGCACGCCACCCCGCGATCCGGCTGTTTAGCAATAGCCTTGTAGGCATGTACAATTAAAGTATTACGAACTGAATGAAATCGAATCAACTGAATTCAATTAATATCCGGTGGCTCTACTGGTGAATATTTGAAAGATACTTTAATGTAATGTCATTGTTTATCTTGAATCTAATAAAATGTAGTTTTAAAATCTAAAATCTTTCTCTACGAAATGTCTGTCCGTATCTTCCCCTTTCGAAACCTAACACCACATCTACTCTGGCATTCTTTCTTGTTTCTTTTATATATTTCAATGTTTTTTTTTCTTTGCTTTCTTTTTCTCTTCATTTTCCCTCCATAAATGTTTTTTTCCCTCTTAAGATTTCACTAAAGCTATTCATTTGTATGCATTTGGCGAGGATCGTAGGCAGGGGCGGTGGATCGACTTCCATGGTTTGGGGGAGGGGGGGGGGGGGGGTGGGGGGGGGGGGAGCACCAACAAAAAAGGGCACCTTCAAAGGAAAGTCTCAAAGCAAACAACAACAACATTGAACTCAACCGAAATTGAACTCAATAAAATAGTGCCTACCATTTCATATTTCTCACTGAAACGTATTGGTGAATGGGTAATCATTAACTATCAAAGCCTAATAAGAAATAGCATGAGAGAGGGAATAAGTTGAATGTGCACATCGTAAAACCTAGAGGGGCGATATGAGCTCTGACCTCTGTAAGCAGTATTGAGGAAAAAAAATGAAGGCTCTCACTTCGCTCACTCAAACCCTCCCTTATGCTATAGTCACATTACCCAAAAGTAGCCTGCTCGGCGGCCGAGCGGCGAGTTTTTAACCAATTTTGCCCGGCGACTGGCCGGCCACCGAGCGGCGGCCGCCCAGGCACCGCTCGTTTTTAGGGCATCGCTCGGTCGCCGCTGAAGTTTTAGCGCGGAGTTAAAATTTGGGCGGCGCCTGCTCACTTTTCACTCGCCGCCCAAAATACGCTCGGTGCCTGGGCGGTCGCCGCCCGGGCACCGACCTAATCGCTGGGCGATGCCTTATTCCAGCAGCGACCGAGCAGTGCTGATTTGTGACCATAGCTTTAGCTAGTACATTATCACGCATGGTATGATAACGAAAAATGACAGGAAGGGGACGTGGTCGTTTGATCCTGACATCCTTTTATGTATATCATGTGATCATGACGAATGCAATTTTGTAACTATATTATGAGTCGTATATGTAGTTGGGCCATTTAGTAGTCGGCCTATAATAACTTTGACTACACACGTTGCATTTTGAAGTGGAATTGTGCTGTTGTATGTGGGTAAATATACGAATATTATGTTCACTTATAATAATATACTGTTAAGATATAAAGGGAGAGCATCATCGTGAATGTTTGTCATTACAAAATATCACATGATTAGGGGGTGATACAAAGTGATAACGGCTGCCGCAGCAAAAGCTAGGTGTAATGTTTTCAAAGCTCTATGGAAGCGCATGGAGACTTTATATCATAATGTGTTATATGCGCTATACAAGAACGGGCTATCATTATCATTATATATGACAATAATGTTTGATCTTGTCAGGTTTAGGATGAAATTTTGAGCACATAAGTACTAGGCTTTTAAACATATACATGTTTGCTGACGATGCAACTCTGTATGTTAGTGGTAGTAATCTAGAATCGGTTGAAAGTCAACTAAATTCTGCAATGAATGAAGTCTACAAGTGGACAAATGATAAAAACACGAAAGTGATGCTTCTTGGTTCTCGACAACGATTGAATACCTTGCAGGATAAAAAAATATCTGTTATAATTAATTGTACCTTATTTGAATGTGTATCTGATTATTAGTGTCTGGGGGTGTCGATTGATGATACTTTGACATTCAAATCTCATGTTACTTCTATTGCAAAAGTCATGAAACAAAAACTTGGCTTAATTAGAAGAAACAAGTATATATTTAATGTTGATCAACTTAAAATATTATATTGGGGATTTGTTCTCCCCCATGCATTATATTGGTCACCTTCATCCAAATTTAAATACAAAACATTAAATACGCTACACAAGCGCGCAGCATATATTGTAAGTGGATATACTTGGGAAACCTCATCGGAAACAGTTTTTTGAATACTAGCCTGGCCTACTCTAAAAGAACTGTTTAACAAGTCAATATCATGCATGGTGTATAAATGTGTAAGTGGGGTAGCACCATCCCAGTTATGTAGTAAATTTGTTCTAAATGACAATTTTTCTACACGTGTAACACGAAGCAATAACAGGTTGTTATTACGTATCCATCAATGTAAAACTCAATTTTATCAGAGGACATTCGTACCAGTTAGTATAAATGAATGGAATTGTTTGTCTGATGAATGCCGATCTGCCCAGTCCTTAGCCATTTTCAAAATTTTTATCAAACCTGGCAAATAATAGCTCATTTTTTGTTATGAAGGTGGAGGAGGGGGGTTGCAGTAAGATCAAATTAATTTTATGCTTGATTTTAATGTAATTTGTATTTTGTAAACAGGTGGTAAACAGGTGTGTGTGTGTGTGTGTGTGTTAGCCTTCGTTACCCCTGTCATTTATATATATAACATTGTACATTGTAATTTGTATGTTGTTTTTAAACAGAGCCCTGTTGTAAACCAGCCCATTTTAATGTTTTTAACAATGTTTCGTAATGATTATATAGCTGAACATGATACTCTGTATAAATATGCGAAATAAAATAAATGTAATATCTTGTATTTATGCTTGGGAGCAATTAACCTGGATAACGTTTTTATCTTCTTTGAATTTTTGGTTCTGTGAATAACGCAATCGTCTTTAATCCAAAAGATCATGGGTTGGAAACCAAATCGATGATAATTATAATGCCCTTTTGGAAAGGTATGATTCCTCAATTTCATACTTTGGGGATTAAAAAAAAAAAGGGTTCTCCTGGACGGTTGCTTACCAATCAACAAATCGTGTTTTCTCTATAATTATCCACAGGTCAGAATATATCAGAGACATGGCATTCTCTAAGCAGCATTATACATCTGGGAAACTGGACCAGCTTTCAAGTGCGAACATCGGATTCGCCCTGGATCTTTATCAAACTCTTCAAGATGAACGGAGAGGTACAAATCTGTTCTTCTCCCCTCTCAGCATATCGACCGCTCTGGCTATGACACAGCTAGGAGCCCGAGGTGATACAGCAACTCAAATCGCTGATGTCTTCCGTTTCAATCAGATAGACCAAGATCAACTTCATGGAACATTCAAAGAGCTAAACAAATTGCTTTACCAAAGAGATTCCGGTTACAAACTTCATTCCGCCAACAGGCTATATGGAAAATCTGGCTACAACTTTGTTCAGTCATTTCGTGAAGGAACTGCTTCCTATTATGGAGCAGCCATAGAGGCGGTAAATAACTTTGAAGCTCCAATTGCCACTCAATCAATCAATGATTGGGTCTCAAAGCAGACCGAGAATAAAATCAAAAACATAATTGCTCCTGGAACCCTCAATGATCTCACACGCCTAGTCCTGGTGAATGCCATCTATTTCTATTTTCGATGAGAGAAAGAAGGTTCCGGTGAGTCTTATGATTCAAAGTGGTAAATTTGCTTTGGCTGTTGACAACACAAATGACTGTCTTGTGCTAGAGCTGCCTTATCAAGGCCGCAATCTGAGTCTATTGATTGCTCTTCCCACCAAAGATGATGGCCTTGGTCAACTTGAGACGAAGCTCTCTGTGGACGTCCTGCAATCCTGGGACGCAGGGCTCAAATCAAGAGAAGTGAAGGTACTATTACCAAAGTTCAAACTAGAAGCAACATTCCAACTGAAGGAGGTTTTGCAACGAATGGGAATGCCCGACGCTTTTGATGAGGATAGGGCTAACTTCGAAGGCATCTCAGGTGATAGATATTTTTATATCTCTGCTGTCATCCACAAGGCCTTTGTTGAAATCAATGAGGAAGGGAGTGAGGCAGCTGCTGCAACGGCTGTTGAGATGATGTTGTGTTGTTCTCTACCAAGAGAACGTGAGAAGCCGATCCTGTTTCGAGCAGACCACCCATTTCTCTTCATGATTCGTCACCGGTCGACGAAATCGGTCCTTTTCATGGGACGAATGATGGATCCCTCCTAGATTTTGACCGCCATGTCCACGCTTTGAAAATAATTACATTTTCTGTTTTGGCAGTTTAATCGAATAAGCAAAATCAAAGACTTTTCGTTCATTACGACGTCGCTTTTCTGAGCCACGCAAATAGCCTAGTGTTGAATAATTACTTGATATATTCTATATTGTGCATACAATCAACAAATGTTTTGGGGATAAAATGTATAAGCTTGTTACCATTATCTATTACTTTTGAGAGATAAACCGTTTATTAAACAGGCCATGACGTCATAATATAAATGTTCTTGCGTTTTGATACCCATTGTCTCTTTTTCTTCAGAGGTACAAAACGCAAAACTGGTTGCGATTGGATGCCACAGACTAACTGGATGCTAACCGTTTCTTCAGTTTTCTTTCAGAAAAGAAAATTTATCTACACAGTTAGAACGGTGTTTAAAATATCACTGTTTAAAATAATGTTGTTTAAAAACGTAAACAACGTTGTTCACAATCGAAAAATCAGTGCTCGATTGGCTTAAACAACTATTTATTAAAAATAGCAAAAAGATTTAATTAAACAGAGTTGTTTAAAAAGTCCCGGGAAAAAATCACGTGATAGATTTAACCAATCATGATTTCACGTCGTTGACATTTTCTCGATACGTGATTGCAATTTGCGCGCACACATGCGATATGCACAAAGTACGTACATAGTACATGCATGCAAGCATGCAGTGCTAGTGCAGTGCAGTGCAGACGAAAATGGCGGAACAAGGGCAAGGCGACGACTTGGTTCTTCTCGGCTTCGCCGATGGGCTTTAGGTGAAGTTATAGAGACAAATAATAATGTTGTCTGTCACTGTTAAATGAATATGATGAACAAAATATGTTGAAGTAAATTTGCAACAAGCTCTACATGTTACAGTGTAATCTTTGTGATTATTGCACGGAGTGGTTCAAGTAGGTCATTTCACAAATTTAAACAACCAGGTAATAACCATTAAACATTTCTGTTTAACATTTAGGCAACTCCTTTTAAACAACCCAGTTGTGCAGTAATATTGAATAAACAACAGTTGCTTAGTAATTTAAACATTATTGTTAAACATTTACACAACTTGCTTTAAACAACCGAGTTGTGCAATGTTATTACTAAACAACTGTTGTTTAAAAGTTTTTCTAATTTTTAAACAAATAAGTGTTCAAAACGTAAACAACCTTAAGTTGTTTAATTTTTAAACAACAGTTGAGCGATTCAGGGGTTAACTTGTGGTTGTTTAAAATTTTAAACAACTTGTTTAATTTTTTTATAACAGTGTAGACGAAAGGTCTACGCACTTAAGTGGTGCAGGCCTCGTGTGGCATGAGTTAACCTACCTGACAAAAATATAACTCATTTTCCATGACCCAACACTATAATGATCTCTTAACATAATATAAACTAATCTTAACCTAAAGCACAGGGCTCATTCAAGCCTGAAAACTTAATCCATATTTACGACGAAATACAAAGGCCAGATTAAAATACTAGTACCCCAGGAGCAAATGTCAGATCTGGACTTGAACACCTACCTTGGGCATATCTTGATTGTACCGTTGCATCACTGCGTCTCTCCTTTTCTTGATGTCCGCAAGCATCTCTGAACGACTTGGTAGTTGAAGTTCTTTCTTGAACACCTTCACTGCATACCGACTTTGTAGTTCTGCTGATGGCCGTAAGGTACCGCGTGTCACGACGTAGCCAATGGCCGCCACTGTTGGGTGCTCCAGTCTTGGTGGTATGATGTGTAAGTACAGTTCCAATTGACTGGTACTTCCTGCAGGAGTCATCGAATAAAATTACCGTCATGGGAATGTGGCGTAGCATATCGTTGAATCTCCAGAAACCAATGAGTAGTATAGACCATGGTTTAATATCTCGTCGTGTATAGCTTTTGTATTGCTTGATGCTTATTATGGTATGAACATCTTTTTAATTTTCTAATTAACTTTGAGTAGTGGAATGAAGGATGTCCCGTGTGAAACGGATAGTGCACTTTCGTTATCACATTCAACAGTCACTCTACAATAACAATCCTATAGAGTAGGCTTGCGGTTGCACCATGTGTGAGAGAAGGAGGATTGGGAAGTCCTGAAAAAGACTCTCGATGATCTTTCTTTCTTGAGAGTGTGTAGTCCTGTTGGTGTAGTCTTGAAAAAGACTGTTGGTTATCTTTCTTAGCTTATAGTTCTAAGGAGAACTGTAGCGAAGATTATCTGCAAACCGTGTCAAACGTTTAAATTAATTTCAAAGTAACATTAATTTCTTCCATTTCTTTTTGTTACCATTATCTATTACTTTTGAGAGATAAACTGTTTATCAATCAGGCCATAGGTTTTGATACACATTGTCTCTTTTTCTTCAGACGAAAATCAAGTAATCGTTGATGGGTAGAGGTCACTGCTATCGTATGCCGATTACCACAGTCTGGTTATATTGGTTTTAATTATTGCTATACAACACACTAAACATAGAACCCAAAATTTGAAATTATTCAACAATATTAACAAGGGCAAATTCCTATGATTAAAAATATGGGAGTGATTGAGAAAACAATGATGTATTGAAATTTAACAACTATGGGAATACATAACAAGCGCATAGCAAACTTCATTATATTACTAATATATACGGTACTCCCTTTCTTCCACATCAGCCAGCCCATAGAATTTTAATTAAAAGAATGCGTAAATCGAACCCTTTTCCTCTTAAGCGTATCCAAAATGCTGCCGCTCGTCCGGTTACCCACTCAAGACCTTATTATGAACATATTACTCCAATCCTCCGCAATCTCCACTGGCTGCCAGTTATTCAACGTATCCAATTTAAAATTGTTCTCCTTGCCTTTAAAATCCGTAACGGTGAATGCCCCACGTACCTTTCCAGTCTCGTAAAATCCAAACCCACCTCCTCCAGGTTGCGTGCTTCAACTTCCTCTCACTTTCAACTAATTAAGGTTTGAAAACAAGATACGGCGATAGAGCACTATCTGTAGCCGCCCCCTCCCCCAGTTGTGGAATAGCCTCCCGTCCTACATCCAAAATGCTCTTTCTACATCCACTTTCAAAGTAATGTTAAAAACCCATCTGTTCAAATCCATATCATGAATTTTTTCTTCTCTAAACATGTCAAATAAATAAATGATGTCGTAGTACTATTTGTTATGAAATAAGTCATCTTTAGCACAATTTAAGTTAGATTAAGTTGATTCATTCATTTATCTGTAACAAACTGTAAAATTGTAGCGTAACATAGCGTAACATAGCGTAACATACTGTAATTTTGTACTGAATAATATTGTGTAATCGTGGTGTTGTCGTCCCGGATTTTATATCGTGTAAAGACATTGCTTCACTTAATGGCTGCTGGGACAACAGCACCATAGCGCCTAGAAACAATGTATTAGGCGCGTTATAAATGTGATCTATTGTTATTATTATTATAAACAAATAAAAAAGTAGATACCTGACTAAAATTCATAAGTAATTACCTGACGATCCTATTTACATATTAAGTAGCTTTGTTGAATTTGATACTTTATTGCTCATTATACAGAATTTATTACGTGTGTAATTATTTGAAAGGTATGATCAATTAACCTTGTACCCACTGACAAAAATTGAATCAAATTATATATACATTTTGTATCTTGAATATATATATCATATCATGGAAGAATGAAAAATCAGCGTGTACTTGAAGATATACCGAAACAAGCGATGTCCATATGTTCATAAAGCTTCGTATATGATCATTTATTATTTTATGTGTTTGAATCGTGAGCATGTACCTGCGAGTCTTAGGACTTTTGTCCTATAAGCTTCTACTAATCAGTCGGGTCACGGCGCCTGGAATCGGGAAACAAATCCCATGAGGACCACATTTGCCCCGGATTCAACATACTTGAAGACACCGTACAAAAGATTGTGGTATTTTCAGGCAGGACGCTGCCCCGCGATCCGGCTGTTTAGCATTAGCCTTGTAGGCATGTACAATTAAAGCATTATGAACTGAAAGAAATCGAATCAACTGAATTCAATTAATATCTGGTGGCTCTACTGGAGAATATTTGAAAGATATTTTAATGTAATATCATTGTTTATCTTGAATCTAATAAAATGTAGTTTTAAAATGGAAATTTTTCTGTGCAAAATGTTTGTCTGTATCTTCCCCTTTCGAAACCTAACACCATCATGAACATCATCTTTGGCATTCTTTCTTGTTTCTTTTATATATTTCAACGGGTTTTTTTCTTCTGTGTTTTCTTTTTCTCTTCATTTTCCCTCCATAAATGTCTTTTTTCCTTCTTAATATTTCACTTAAGCTATTCATTTGTAGTCATTTAGCGAGGATCGTAGGCAGGGGCGGCGGATCGACTTCCATGGTTTGGGGGAGGGGGAGGGGGGGGGGGGGAGCACCAACAAAAAAGGGCACCTTCAAAGGAAAGTCTCAAAGCAAACGACAACAACATTGAACTCAATTGAAATACAATACTACACAGGAAAAATTCAAGGTTCTCGATGAGAGAAAGAAGGTTTTCAAGAGAAAGAAGGTTCCGGTGAGTCTTATGAGTCAAGAGGGATCATTTGCTTTGGCTGTTGACAAAACCAATGACTGTCTTGTGCTAGAGATGCCTTATCAAGGCCACAAAATGAGTCTTTTGATTGCTCTTCCCACCAAAGATGATGGCCTTGGTCAACTCGAGACGAAACTCTCTGTGGACGTCCTGCAATCCTGGGACGCAGGGCTCAAGTCAAGAGAAGTGAACGTGCTATTACCAAAGTTCAAACTAGAAGCAACATTCCAACTGAAGGAGGTTTTGAAACGTATGGGAATGCCCGACGCTTTTGATGAGCATAGGGCTAACTTCGAAGGCATCTCAAGTGAAGAAAGAGAGTTGCATATCTCTGACGTCATCCACAAGGCCTTTATTAATGTCAATGAGGAAGGGACTGAGGCAGCTGCTGCAACTGGTAGGCTATTGGGAGGTTGTCTAGAACGTGAGAAGCCGATCCTGTTTCGAGCAGACCACCCATTTCTCTTCATGATTCGTCACCGGTCGACGAAATCGGTCCTTTTCATGGGACGAATGATGGATCCCTCCTAGATGTCGACCGCCATGTCCCCCCTTTGAAAATAATTACATTTCCGTTTTGGCAGTTTAATCGAATAAACAATATCAAAGACTTTCCACGCTTTAGAAGTAATCAAATTTGTCTGTTTTTGGCAGTTTAATCGAATAAACAAAATCAAAGACTTTTCGTTCAGTACGACGTTTTCTGAGCCACGCAAATAGCCCAGTGTTGATTAATTACTTGATATATTCTATATTGTGCATACAATCAACAAATGTTTTGGGGATGAACTATATAAGCTTGTTACCATTATCTATTACTTTTGAGAGATAAACTGTTTATCAATCAGGCCATACGTTTTGATACACATTGTCTCTTTTTCTTCAGACGAGAATCAAGTAATCATTGATGGGTATAGGTCACTGCTATCGTTGCCGAGTACCACAGACTGGTTACACTGGGTTTAATTGTTGCTATAAAACACACTGAACAAAGAACCCGAAATTTGAAATTATCCAACAGTATTAACAAGGGCAAGTGCGTATGATTAAAAAACATGCGAGCGATTGAGAAAACAACAATGTATTGAAATTTAACAACTATGGGAATACATAACGAGCACATAGCAAACTTCATTTGATTACTAATATACGGTACTCCCTTTCTTCCACTTCAGCCAGCCCATAGAATTTTAATTAAAAGAATGCGTGAATCCAACCCTTTTCCTCTTCAGCGTATCCAAAATGCTGCCGCTCGTCTAGTTACCCGCTCAAGACCTTATGAACATATTACTCCAATCCTCCGCAATCTCCACTGGCTGCCAGTTATTTAAAGTATCCAATTTAAAATTCTTCTCCTTGCCTTTAAAATCCGTAACGGTGAATGCCCCACGTACCTTTCAAGTCTCGTAAAATCCAAACCCCCCTCCTCCAGATTGCGTGCTCCATGCAACTTCCTCTCACTTTCAACTAATTCCTGGCCCTCGTGCGAAAACAAGATACGGTGATAGAGCACTTTCTGTAGGCGCCCCCCCCCCCAGTTGTGGAATAGCCTCCCGTCCTACATCCAAAATGCTCCTTCTATATCCACTTTCAAAGTTATGTTAAAAACCCATCTTTTCAAATCCATATCATGAATGTTATCTTCTCTAAACATGTCAAATAAATAAATTATGTCGTACTACTATTTGTTATGAAATAAGTCATCTTTAGCACAATTTAAGTTAGATTAAGTTGATTTATTTTTTTATCTGTACCAAACTGTAATTTTGTAGCGTAACATAGCGTAACATACTGTTATTTTGTACTGAATAATATTGTGTAATCGTGGTGCTGTCGTCCCGGATTTTATTTGGTGTAAGGACATTGCTTCACTATGGCTGCTGGGACAACAGCACCACAGCGCCTAGAAAGAATGTATTAGGCGCGTTATAAATGTGATCTATTATTATGATTATTATAAACAAATAAAAAAGTAGATACCTGACTAAAATTCAAAAGTAATTACCTGACGATCCTATTTACATATTAAGTAGCTTTGTTGAATTTGATACTTTATTGCTCATTATACAGAATTTATTACGTGTGTAATTATTATTGAAAGTATGATCATTGAACCTTGTACCCACTGACAAAAATTGAATCAAATTATATACATTTTGTATCTTGAATATATATATATCATATCATGGAAGAATGAACACTCAGCGTGTACGTGTAGATATACCGAAACAAGCGATGTCCGTATGTTCATAAAGCTTCGTATATGATCATTTATTAGTTTACGTGTTTGAATCGTCAAAATGTACCTGCGAGTCTTCAGACTTTTGTCCTATAGGCTTCTACGAATCAGTCGGGTCACGGCGCCTGGAATCGGGAAACAATTCCCATGAGGACCACATTTGCCCCGGATTCAACATACTTGAAGACACCGTACAAAATATTGTGGTAATTTACAGCCAGCACGTCGCTGCCCCTCGATCCGGCTGTTTAGCAATAGCCTTGTAGGCATGTACAATTAAAGCATTATGAACTGAAAGAAATCGAATCAACTGAATTAATTTAATTTCCGGTGGCTCTACTGGAGAATATTTGAAAGATATTTTAATATGTAATGTCATGGTTTTTTATCTTGAATCTAATAAAATGTAGTTTTAAAATGGACATTTTTCTCTACAAAAATTAATGTCTGTCTGTATCTTCCCCTTTCGAAACCTAACACCACATCGGCTCTGGCATTCTTTCTTGTTTCTTTTATATACTGTATTTCAACGTTTTTTTCTGTGTTTTCTTTTTCTCTTCATTTTCCCTCCATAAATGTCTTTTTTCCCTCTTAATATTTCACTAAAGCTATTCATTTGTATGCATTTGGCGAGGATCGTAGGCAGGGGCGGCGGATCGACTACCATGGTTTGGGGGAGGGGGGGGGGGAGCACCAACAAAAAAGGGCACCTTCAAAGGAAAATCTCAAAGCATTACACCAGTTTACTGTTAGGGGCGCCATTTTAATTGGCTTTCAGGGGGGTGCAACTCCGCTTCTGCATCCGTCTAGCCATGGGGAGATTTTGGAGGGTCAAAAGTGCACACTGCTTCCATTTATCGTGTATTAGCCTATGAAGACGACAAATTTTTAGTGCACCAGCGAAATGGGGATTTTGGACTGCGCGCAGCGCGAAAAATATTTAAATTAAAATTTTGAATATTCATGAGCTCTTTTCCACTTATTAGCATATTATCGCAATGAAAAAAAGACAATGCGCATGCGTTACTATATCGACAGAATCCTAATTGGGCCGGATAAATGTAGAACAAAGGTCAGAGTTGGGGAGGTGTGTGGGGAGGGGGGGGGGGGGGGGGGGGGGGAAAGACTTTTAAATGGTTGACTTAGTCGGGGCCACAAACTTCACTGTCACCAGGATGGAAAGTACATTTTTAAAAATTCAGTTCAGTTAAAAGGCAAAAACAATGACCCCATTTCACTCAATTCAATTTTTACCTCTTTTTTTTGTTTGTTTATTAACTTAAATATTTTTTAAATCAGACAAATTGCACTGATCATTTAGCCCACTTAACAAGTGATATTTTCATATTTTTAGTGTCCAATTGATGAATCATTCTCACCTCGACTTCAATGATCTTCATATTGTGCCCCATCCCCAATGAAATTTCAATTAATTTTGTCTCGTTCTTTTCATTCTTGCATTCGTCGCCACTGATTTTTTTTTTAAATTCCCCCCCCCCCCCCCAACAGTAACATTTTCAATACAGGGACCCCTTCTAATAGTGACATTTCCATAGGCTCTATTACCCCAATTACCTATGCTTTCATCATTTCAGCATCGACTTATTCTTTATTTAACCCCCCCCCCCTCATCTTTATTGTAAACCATTTTTTTATACTGCATTTATTCATTAGTCTTGCCCACTCTCTTGTTACATTTCCGCTTTCTCTCTCATTATGGTTAAATCTATCTCGCTGATGCAAGATAAAAACAAACATCAAAAGGTCGAACACCATACTCAATTCTACACAAGACTGCATCAGCCCCAATGCATCTCACCTCAGTCATACAGCATTATCATTACAGAGTGCCTACATCATCATAATCACCAGCATCATCACATATATTTCACAAAATAAGAAAATGAAAAGAACAGAATTCAGCAGTATTAACTGATTTATTAACATTTATGAACTCATTTATCAACATATTTTGTTTCTATAAAGTCTTTTTAAATCCAACTTGACATCAACAAAAGGATGAAAAATGGATGGGGGGGGGGGGATGCTGTCTCTTGAATTCAAATCTTTCAGTTGTAAAAATTTACTGTAGATTTTGAAGAAAAAAATATTCAATAATATCAACATGCTATTTTATTATGTAAAGCACAGGTATATACTGAGTTTTATGAGTACTTTATCTAACATTGGACATTATTATTGTTGTTTTTACTACTACCTGTATTATCATTATTAATACTGCTATTATCATGATCATTGTCTTTATTGTTACTATTTTTAATATTGTTATTATTATTAATATTAATTATATTAATACAGTCTTACTATTGAACTACATCATTTTATCCCCCCCCCCCCTTCAATTTACTATCCAGTTCAGCATATCCCTCATATTGTTGTCAGAACTTGACTTAAAGATAAAGTTGAGTTCTGGTCATGAGATTGCATTGTGAAAGAAACGGCCGTGTGGAATCTATCAGAAAAGGTTGATCATCTAGTATATAAGTATTCTTGTGTATTGCAAGGTTCTGGGATCATCAAAATGATGAGACATTTGGCCAAAGCTTGGCAAAGTTACAAGCACTGTACACAGAATGATGTATATGGGACTACACGAGCACATGGCGAAAAAAACCTACCCCCCGATTTTTACGTATTTTATGTCATATTTAGAATATGAAGGCATTTGAAGAGCCATGCTTTTCAGGGAACATGTTTAATCTGATGTTCTTCCACCCTTGCATAATAACAATGATAACGCTCACAAATTATTTTTTACCTCTTCCCAGAACTCAACCTTCTCTTTAAAATTAAATATCAAAAAACTATGTTACATGTACAGGCATTTAAAAGAACAAATGATTACTTTCATGATCCTCGATATATCTTCTTCTTCTTCTGGTAATCTTCAAAAGGCGTTGTAGCCTATCACGAAGATGAACTAATACTAAAGATTACAAGTGGTGTGAGGAAGACAGATTGTTTCTAAGTGAGAAGTAGTCCCTGGCAGTTCTCTGGACTGTCAGCATGCACTATATTTGCTGGAAGTCAGTTCCATTAACTTTGGGACAGAGTGTTGGGCAAATGTAAACTTGTCTACCTATGTCGCTTCTGGCTTGGTGCAACTGGAGGTTCATGTCATGGTACTTCCTGCTCGTGATTTGTTAATGCCCGTCTGTACTAGTTTGGCCAGGGGGATAAGACCACCCTGCAAGGTCACTGGCAGGTGGTTATCTCATCAAATCAGCTCTCAATTAATATAAGAAAAAGAGGATCATGGGGGACCAACAGGCACAGATTAGGCATTGTTTGCTATATAGAGGGCGCAAATAGCTATAAGTAGTGCAGTGGGAAAATTTTCAAGGAAGAGCGGAGAGACCATTGACTATCTTGCGCACCATTCCCAGTCTTCTTGCAGAGTGCCTTGTAGTTGTAGATATAGTAGGCAACTAAAAGGTGCTGATCATCTCAGTCAAACTGCTGCTTCTCTTGTGGTCCCCATTGTGAAGAAGCGTCCTGGACATCTGAGATGTTGTAGGGATCCCAGACACCGGAACAGTTCTCAAGATGAGGGTGGACTAGGGACCTGTACAAAAGAAGCCTGGGTATCAAACCTTCTGGACAACCTGAATAATCAAAACAAAAAGAGAGAAATCAAATAAGATTAAAACTGCTGCATTATATTGGATTTTCAAAAATAGTACCTCCCCACTTTTTTTAGGTCTTGCATTTTAATTTTTACTAAAAAATGATAAACGTATGTCTATCTGAGTGATAGGGCCTTTTTTTAAAGAGAAGAGTAAAGGTTTAGATGTATTTCCAATTATTTTAAAAGTAATTTCCAATTTATTTTAAGTTATTATTTGCTAGACTTTTGTGAACAAAAGTTTGTTAGATATAATGTAATATTTAGGAAAAAATGCCTTTGAGTGTGTCTTTTAATATGCTGAGAGAAATAAACTGTAGCAACACCATAGTTTGTCACCTAAATACAGCTAGAGAATAAATGAGAATTACAAGATATAATGCAACACAAGATGACAGTTCCCCAAATATTTGTATATAGTCCAAGTCGAGTGTGGTGTTCGCATGGGCTTAGATTATACAGCCTGAATATTTTCGAACTTCATACAAACATACCTTGCCAGAGTTCAACTTAGGTGTCTTGTTCCTGATTAGATGTACACCATAACATTTGATGATCAGGTCCTGGTGCTCTTTGTTGCACTTCTGTGATCATTATCTGCTTCTTTGTTCCATAGGATCTACAATTAAAAGAAAACAGAAACTTAGTAAGGTTCCTGCTAATATCAAATTATCAAATGCATGCATTAGTTATCAGTTTATAACTTTGTTCATGTCCTTTAGAGAAAGAAATATCCATGTCATATGTAGGGTTGGATCCAGAATTCTCACCAACATAAAAGGGGTGGCATAAAATCCTGAAAATAAACCAATTATTTCAAACAAGGCACAATGACATAACAAAGAGCGAAATCAGGGGAAGTGGGGGGGGGGGGGGGGGGGAGAGATACCTTTTTTGTTTTGTTTTTGTTGTTGTTGGTAGATCTAGCCTAGATCTACATTCAAACTAGTCTAAGCTGAATCTGGACCTGGATCCCAATAATGACACATGCGCAGGATCTAGTAGTGGAGCAAAACGAGCCTAGAGTGGCTAGACCCATGGCTATGGAAGTCTTTGCTAGGCTATGGCATAACACAAGCTATAGATCTAGATCTAATTGCCCATTTTTAATATTATTAAATAGTAGACCCTACTAGGGGGCTTTAGATCTAGATCTAGACCCGTCCCTATGCCACATCTGAATAAGGGGGCACAGAATGATTGTGCACCCCCCCCCTCCATAACTTCCACATTGACCCACCTAAACCAGGCATTTATTTAGTCTTTTTTTTATTAGAATGCATTAGGCCTAGGCCTAGAATCTAGCCCTAGATCTAGTAGATGCGGGGTTAAATGCTGTTTATACTTAGTTAAGTGCTAGATCTAGACTAGACGGTAGACCTAGCCTAGGCTCTGCTTAGGCCTTAGCCTTAGCCCGAATTTTCTGTCTCTTTCGTTCGTTAGCCTCTGATTTGAGTAGGGTCGGCTAAAGAGAGGAGCCGACCCTACCCAAATCAGAGGCTAACGAACGAAAGAGACAGACAAATTCAGGCTAGACTATGCTATGTATACTAGCCTAGAGGTCTTATGTATACTAGCCTAGAGTAGAGGTCTAGGCTTTACAGTAACACACTAAGTTATAGCCACGCCAGCTCAGGAAACGCAGTCGCTTCTTGGTGGAGTGTTACAGCCGGCTAGCACCGGCGAATTGAAAATCATAAACCGCTCGACGAGATCTCGTCGGCTTGGACTAGCAATGAGCCATTTGCGCAGTCAACAACAGGTCCACATCTACGACCGATTACTATCGGTAATCAAGCTATGAACTGAACTTAAAATTATGAGATGTGCTCTAATGAAATAACCTACGGTAAAATCCTGATTGTTTCTAAAAATATTACCGTCGATGACTTATATTAGAGTTCATTCAATAAATATTCTTTGGTCAGAAGAAAGAAAAGAGGATGGGGTAGGGGGTTAACCGGGTAATACGTTGTGACAATGCGGAGAGCCCCTCACTGCAATGACGAACACATCACAATCATTTCAGAGACCTTTACACAAAATGGATCTTTACTTACTTTTCTTGATATCAGTAGGGTATCACTTCGATGTCAATGTTCGCCTGAAGATTTTCTGCTTCACTGAAATGTACTTGACAAACTTCTATTATAATAGAAATTCACTTAAAAGAAAAATGTTTCATTGTTCGTAATTGAATAACTTGAAAGTTGCAGTTCATACAACGCCATTTTCGTGGTCAAATCGTAGGGAATTCTGGGAATGCAAAAAATGTTTTATGCATGACCTAATACATAAAACATTTTGTCGATGGCCAATCGACAAACAGTAGTTGGCGTATTTTTTACGTCATTGCTCATGAATATTCATTGACCCTCCAAAACCGTCGTTCAAATCGGACAAAACCCCCATAATGCATCCAATGCAAAACCTATGGAATGTCAAAGGTCACGATTTTAGTTGGCCCTCTAGTCCTCCTACGGAGGACATACTCAGTCAGACCGCAGCGCGCGCGTTAATGAGGCTGAAAGCCGATTTTTACTCAGCGTCTCTTTGGTAATCTCGTGCATTCACGTGTGCTGAAATTCACGAGATTTTCCGTGAGATTTGTAAGGGTGTACAAACAGCTGCTTTTGTGGTCGATAACTTTAGTCAACATGGCAGCACGCAACGGTAATTACTCTAGAGATCTTCAGCTTCAGTTTGATATGAAACTTGCCATATTTCACAATTTTGAAACAATCTTTTTTCACCACTTTTATGGTCGTTATTTTTGTAACATTTCAACAGCTATTTTGTACCCGGAATTTCGCTTTTGGTTCCTGACTTTGGTACATAATTAATTTGTTTACTTTGAGATTCGTTGGACAGATGAAAAGTCACTGATCAAAATAATGTCAAAACCTAATTGACGCAAAATCATGTTTTCTTTATAATCATAATAATTAAGACCCTAAAAACCCGGAAATTACCAATTTGTTCTTTCTATGATGGCGCGAAATTGTATGATTTCATACTCGTGCACGCTCGCCGTCTGAGCAATGACAAGGTATAACTGATTATTAAACTCCAGGGAGCTCCGCCGTGCCACAAACTGGTCGAAAAAAATAAGAAAAATGATTAAAAAAGAAATATTGTAGAAAATAACTATCAGAAGGGCAATTAACGTATTTGATCCAGGGTCCTTAGATCGTTGCCATGACTGCTTGCGCGCACGTGCATTACAGGCGCACGCCACAAAACTAGGTTACTAAAATTTGGTTTTCAGAATGTTAATAAACCCAAGCGGAACATATATGACGTAGTTGACGTAGTCGACCAATCAGAACGCTGTATTATCACATCGGCAAAGTTGACTACTTTTTTTAATTATTCATAAACATGAGCGTGATTTTTTTTGGTTCCTGACTTTGGTACAGCGTAAAATAAAATAATTTTGATATCATTGTAAAGAAAGGTATTTATGCTTTATGCTGATTATAACATCTTCTTGACGCAAGAATGATTTCTATGTGAAAATCAGCCCTACTCTTTAGATAGATTTATCGTCGAAAACCCCCATTTTCAAGGCGAAATATCTGTTTCCAAAATATATCTAACATGATTGTCATATAAGTATATAGAGAGTGCAACTTCTTATCTTTAAAATAAGACCCATTTCATGAGAAATGAACAATTATAAAGGCAAAAACTGCCGATCGGGAAGCCCGTCTGCACTACTCATTACGTATGCAAGACACGTAAATTCTTGCATACGTGCTGAGTAAAATAGAGGGTTTTCGCACCGGCTGCGGTCTGACTGTACTGTGTATGATCGAATCTCTTTGTTGGCTTTGAAAACGAAGCCAATGACCTATAGAGGTCATGTATTTATGCGTAAATTAAGATTGCGCTCATGCACATTATGATGATATCACTTCGTACGCGCTGCGTTGTGCGCGCACATCATCATTTGCATGGGCGCAATCTTAATTTACGCATAAATACCACTGACCTCAAGTCATTTGCTTTGTCTCAAAGCCAATTACATGTCTGCGCATGCGCACTGATGTAACCGTAAACTGGTGTATTGAAATTGAACTCAATAAAATAGTTTATAAAATGGCTCTAGTATTTTAAGCATCGTGATTGGTCAATACGCGTCACATGACATTGACAAATTTTTGATGCAAGCACGATTTTGCAGAAATGAGTGCAGAAAAAGCGCAACAAAAAGTTATAATGCACGTGACCATGGAGATCCAGTGCGCGCGCGTACGTGTAGTACGTGCTCCCTCGAGTGCATTGCAATTATTGTAGGCTACGCGTAGCTAATATTGTACGCTCCACCATGATCCCCAGCACAACGTACGCGTAGCTTAGCTCTAGCTAGCTAGCGAGAGCGGGGTAGGCCTATTATTAAAAAGCAAATTTTTATTTTACTTTTGCCTTGGATTTAGGCCTGTTTTGACCTTTGGATTTTATAATGAAGCCAGGAATTTCAGCTGTCTGATGTAGACTCGTCTCTAGACCCACTGTATGGATTTTATTTCTAACCAAGGCAATGAATCCCATTGACTTTTTGGTAAGCCTGCAAGGTTAGTCTCGAACCAACATAACTCTAGATCTAGATCGAACTCTCGTAGACTCTAACTTAAGATCTAAAGTTTCGTTTGTTGCTATTTGTGTCGCTATTTTATAAAACAAATAACGCACTTGACCCTGTTGTGCGAAACGTAAATAGTTGTTTTTATACGCTCAAGTGAAGGTTAGAATTGTGCTATTGCCCGAGGCGTGCCGAGGGCAATAGCCCAATTGTAACCTTCCCGAGAGCGTATAAAAAACAACTATTTCTCGAATATTAAAGCAGTCATTAATACTTTTATATGCCAATTTTTTTTCTTTTTTCTTTTTTGTCTTCTCTGATTTATACATTAAAATGGATTAAAAACGGCTTGGCGTGCTGGATGCTTCGCGGCAGCTCCATTAAACCATGGAGTTACTAGCCTACTCCATGATTAAACGGGCCCTTTACTTTTGCAATGCATTGGCACGAACTTAGATCAAGATCTGTCGGCAGATGTTGTTTTTGGAAGTTTATTTTCGTCTTCATGTCAACAATGCAAGATATAATTGTCGGTAAGATCGATCGAGATTCAATTGTATTGAAATTACCGACCAATTCATCGCACACGTACGGTATCCGCAATCGCTCAAACCATTTTTTAACATGTAAACCTATGGGTATTTCACCAAGACTGAACTATTTTCCCGGTAACCATGGTTACTGGGATTTTAGAACTATTTTTTAGAACTTTTACATGGGTTTGGAATTTTACCGGGAATTTTACAGGAATAGTTAAAGTTTATGAATGCAATTTCGACCAATCAGATGGCTGGATTTCTTAAGTGAGGTATATAATGCCTACCATTTCATATTTCTCACTGAAACGTATTGGTGAATGGGTAATCATTAACTATCAAAGCCTAATAAGAAATAGCATGAGAGAGGGGGTAAGTTGAAGGTGCACATCGTAAAACCTAGAGGGGCGATATGAGCTCTGACCTCTGTAAGCAGTATTGAGGAAAAAAAATGAAGGCTCTCATTTCGCTCACTCAAACCCTCCCTTAGCTATATCACGCATGGTGTGATAACGAACAATGACAGGAAGGGTACATGGTGGTTTGATCCTGACATCCTGTTATGTATATCATGTGATCATGACGGATGCAATTTTGTAAAAATATTTTGAGTCGTACATGTAGTTGGGCCATTTAGTAGTCGGCCTATAATAACTTTGACTACACACGTTGCATTTTGAAGTGGAATTGTGCTGTTGTATGTGGGTAAATATACGAATATTATGTTCACTTATAATAATATACTGTTAAGATATTAAGGGAGAGCATCATCGTGAATGTTTGTCATTACAAAATATCACATGATTAGGGGGTGATATACAAAGTGATAATGGCTGCCGCAGCAAAAGCTAGGTGTAATGTTTTCAAAGCTCTTTGGAAGCGTATGGAGACTTTATATCATAATGTGTTATGCGCTATACAAGAACGGGTTTGTTATTATCATAATATCTGACAATAATGTTTGATCTTGTCAGTTTTAGGATGAAATTTTGAGCACATAAGTACTAGGCTTTTAAACATATACATGTTTGCTGACGATGCAACTCTGTATGTTAGTGGTAGTAATCTAGAATCGGTTGAAAGTCAACTAAATTCTGCAATGAATGAAGTCTACAAGTGGACAAATGATAAAAAGACGATAGAGATGCTTCTTGGTTCTCGACAACGATTGAATACCTTGCAGGATAAAAAAATATCTGTTATAATTAATGGTACCTTATTTGAATGTGTATCTGATTATAAGTGTCTGGGGTGTCGATTGATGATACTCTGACATTCAAATCTCATGTTACTTCTATTGCAAAAGTCATGAAACAAAAACTTGGCTTAATTAGAAGAAACAAGTATATATTTAATGTTGATCAACTTAAAATATTATATTGGGGATTTGTTCTCCCCCATGCATTATATTGCTCAACCGTCTGGTCACCTTTATCCGAATCTAAATACAAAATATTAAATACGCTACACAAGCGCGCAGCATATATATTGTAAGTGGATATACTTGGGAAACCTCATCGGAAACAGTTTTTTGAATACTAGCCTGGCCTACTCTAAAAGTACTGTTTAACAAGTCAATATCATGCATGGTGTATAAATGTGTAAGTGGGGTAGCACCATCCCAGTTATGTAGTAAATTTGTTCTAAATGACAATGTTTCTACACGTGTAACACGAATCACTAACAGGTTGTTATTACGTATTCCTCAATGTAAAACTCAATTTTATCAGAGGACATTCGTACCAGTTAGTATAAATGAATGGAATTGTTTGTCTGATGAATGCCGATCTGCCCAGTCCTTAGCCATTTTCAAAAATCTTATCAAACCTGGCAAATAATAGCTCATTTTTTGTTATGAAGGTGGAGGAGGGGGGTTGCAGTGAGGTCAAATTCATTTTATGCTTGATTTTAATTTAATTTGTATTTTGTAAACAGGTGATAAACAGGTGTGTGTGTGTGTTTTAGCCTTCGTTACCCCTGTCATTTCTATATATAATATTGTTCATTGTCATTTGTATGTTGTTTTTAAACAGAGCCCTGTTGTAAACCAGCTTTTTTTGAATGTTTTTAACAATGTTTCGTAATGATTATATAGCTGAACATGATACTCTTTATAAAGATGCGAAATAAAATAAATGTAATATCTTGTATTTATGCTTGGGAGCAATTAGCCTGGATAACGTTTTTATCTGATTTGACTTTTTGGTTCTGTGAATATTGCAATCGTCTTTAATCCAAAAGATCATGGGTTGGAAACCAAATCGATGATAATTATAATGCCCTTTTGGAAAGGCATGATTCCTCAATTTCATACTTTTGGGATTAAAAAAAAAGGGTTCTCCTGGACGGTTGCTTACCAATCAACAAATCGTGTTTTCTCTATAATTATCCACAGGTCAGAATATATCAGAAACATGGCATTCTCTAAGCAGCAATATACATCTGGGAAACTGGTCCAGCTTTCAAGTGCGAACATCGGATTCGCCCTGGATCTTTATCAAACTCTTCAAGATGAACGGAGAGGTAAAAATCTGTTCTTCTCCCCTCTCAGCATATCGACCGCTCTGGCTATGACACAGCTAGGAGCCCGAGGTGATACAGCAACTCAAATCGCTGATGTGTTCCGTTTCAATCAGATAGACCAAGATCAACTTCATGGAACATTCAAAGAGCTAAACAACTTGCTTTACCAATCAGATTCCGGTTACAAACTTCATTCCGCCAACAGGCTCTATGGCAAATCTGGCTACAACTTCGTTCAGTCATTTCTTGAAGAAAGTGCTTCCTATTATGGAGCAGCCATAGAGGCGGTAAATAACTTTGCAGCTCCAATTGCCACTCAATCAATCAATGATTGGGTTTCAAAGCAGACCGAGGATAAAATCAAAAACCTGATTGATCCTGGAACCCTAAATGATCTCACACGTCTTGTCCTGGTGAATGCCATTTATTTCAAGGCGAACTGGAAATCAGAATTTCGTTCCTACAATACTACACAGGATAAATTCAAGGTTTTCGATGAGAGAAAGAAGGTTCCGGTGAGTCTTATGATTCAAAGTGGTAAATTTGCTTTGGCTGTTGACAACACAAATGACTGTCTTGTGCTAGAGCTGCCTTATCAAGGCCGCAATCTGAGTCTATTGATTGCTCTTCCCACCAAAGATGATGGCCTTGGTCAACTTGAGACGAAGCTCTCTGTGGACGTCCTGCAATCCTGGGACGCAGGGCTCAAATCAAGAGAAGTGAAGGTACTATTACCAAAGTTCAAACTAGAAGCAACATTCCAACTGAAGGAGGTTTTGCAACGAATGGGAATGCCCGACGCTTTTGATGAGGATAGGGCTAACTTCGAAGGCATCTCAGGTGATAGAGAGTTTCATATCTCTGCCGTCATCCACAAGGCCTTTGTTGATATCAATGAGGAAGGGACTGAGGCAGCTGCTGCAACGGCTTTTGTGATGAGTGGCGGATGCGCTCCACCAAGCGAACGTGAGAAGCCGATCCTGTTTCGAGCAGACCACCCATTTCTCTTCATGATTCGTCACCGGTCGACGAAATCGGTCCTTTTCATGGGACGAATGATGGATCCCTCTTAGATTTTGACCGCCATGTCCACGCTTTGAAAATAATTACATTTTCTGTTTTGGCAGTTTAATCGAATAAGCAAAATCAAAGACTTTTCGTTCATTACGACGTCACTTTTCTGAGCCACGCAAATAGCCTAGTGTTGAATAATTACTTGATATATTCTATATTGTGCATACAATCAACAAATGTTTTGGGGATGAAATGTATAAGCTTGTTACCATTATCTATTACTTTTGAGAGATAAACCGTTTATTAAACAGGCCATGACGTCATAATATAAATGTTCTTGCGTTTTGATACCCATTGTCTCTTTTTCTTCAGACGAGAATCGTGTAATCGCTGATGGGTAAAGGTCACTGCTATTGTATGCTGATTACCACAGACTGGTTATACTGGTTTTAATTTTTGCTCTACAACACACTAAACATAGAACCCCCACATTTGAAATTATTCAACAGTATTAACAAGGGCAAATACATAGGATTAACAAATATTGAAAACAAATATATACAACAATGTATTGAAATGTTACAACTATGGGGTTACATAACAAGCGCATAGCGAACTTCATTCTTGGCATATGTTATCTTGTGTAAAAAGATTACTAATATACGGTACTCACCTTGTTCCAAATTAGCCAGCCCATGGAATTTTAAAGTTATATTATTGCCTGAAAATCCCATGTACATATTGAGTAGCTTAGTTGAATTTGATACTTGATTGCTCATTATACAGAATATATTATGTGTGTAAATAAATGAACGGTATAGTGGTAAGCTGTAAAATTGGGAATATATTGGGCAAGTAGAACTGCATATAGATAATACAGTTATTATGCTGCAGTGTTCAATGTAATAAGAGCTGATATTAATTGACAATTTCTCCAAGTGTAATTCACCGATGCCGCAGGCTCATTTTGTGTGTGTTTCACACGGCAGACAATACAGGAGTGACAAATATTGCCACAGTATTTGTATTTTCAATAATATGAGAGGTTAGGCCTACATTGCAGTTTTTAGTATACCTGGTAATTTTTCATTCTACGTGTATAGTTAAATACAACTATATAGCGAAATGCACTAGCATGCACGAGCATAAGGCCTGCAAAAAAATGTTGTACTGCCGTTTAGGTGCCAAAACATTGGTCGGTCGGTCGGAAATCTTTCTTTTAATACTTTTATTTCCTTTTCCCTCTTTGGGCAGATATTTTTCAGTTTTGAATGTTTTAAAACATACTTTTTATTCATTAAACATTTGTTTCTCTAAAAACGGTAAAAAAAAATGTTCCTTATAAAATGTACATATGTGCTTTGTCGTTCTTTCGGCTGTCGGCCTCGTAAACAAAAACGTAAACGTACTCCACCCGTTATCTAATGCCCGTATAATCTACACTAACCAACATTAAACAAATATCGCTCTCGATGGGACCTACATCATACAAGCTTTGCTTTTTAGCAGATCCCCCACTTTCATTGATTGATTTATATGATTGTATTCTCTGTTATCACTTTTATCATGTACATTATGTTTTCTATATTGTATGTTTAGTTATAATAATTACCATTGTTTATTATGTTCAATTATATAATCTTTGATAAAGTGAAATAAATAAACTTGAAACTTGAAACATTATGTAGGCGTATACCGCAAAGTACATATATATTTTTATCATACAAAACGGACATTTCGTATACATATTGTAGATCAGCACTTAGAAGAAAAACAGAAATAACAAATATTTAAAAATAATTATATATCATGCGAAAAATTACTGCTTAATCTCTTGCTTTAGCCTATCGAAAATATTTTTTAGTTTTTGATGGTTAGGGGGGGGGGGGGGGGGCGGAGGGGGGGGGGGAGTGAGAACAATCTTACAAATTCAAATTCAAATTCAAACTTTATTGATTTCAATCCAAACAGATTAGACAGTAATGTTGTGTCATTAAACTTTTGATAGAAAGGAACATATGTGGATGAAAACGTGTTGTTATGGTGCAATTTCAGTAGGAACCTAGCTGACATGACGATGGTACGCTGAGAGAGGAAAAGAAAATATAATACGTACGATAGATGTGACAAAAAGAGGATGCCATAATTAAGAGAAAGGAATGACGAATATTTCATGGAAAGATATGTTGGTGACAGAAAGCAGTAGTGAAGAGGAAACTCGAGACAAGAAGAAGTAGAGGGAGGAAGTGCCATTATGAGGCGAAAGTCAGTAACTCCTCATACGAGGGGAAATGCTGACTTGAATAAATGATGATAATAATGAAGACGATGGGAGTACACAAACTACAAAATAAAATCAAACAAATGGGAATGTTACTTTTATTATACATGTACATTAAAGTAAATAATCGAAACGTGAAATATTAAAAGCGAATCGTGCGAGAAAATAAGCCTATGAGGCTATGACATACATACGAAAATGTAATATATAAAATGTATATTTATGAGTATTATACATTTATATTTACGTTCTATGATAATAAAATATTGAATATGCATAATTATAAACAATGATTGATTAGACCTCTTGCATGATGCCGTGTCTATGGGAAGATAGATATTTATAATAATATTCACTTTTATATAGCGTTTAATACAATGTCTCTAAGCGCTTTACAAATATACTACACTGTCGCTCATATAGTTGGAATATTTTGGTTTTACCCCAATTTATGGAATTATTTTAAAAATTATTTAAAAATAAAAGATCTAGATAATAGTATACATTCTCAGATTTTATTGAATGATAATTTGCCAATGTGTGTTTTTCGTGGCTAAATCATGTGTATGCTACTATGCTTATCAACTTGGGGACCTACGCCCTTAAGTTATAAATGACAGTAATGAGGATTAATGCCCCACAAAAGGGCACTTATATAGCACATCGACACGGTTTTGATCCTGGGGCCTCACAGTTACGAGGCCATTGCTTTGTCACTGAACCTTGACTGTACGCAGCCGGGGCTAGGGTAGGGGGCGGTTTTCATAAATATAAAAAAAAAACGGAAAATGCAATAATTTTCAATAATTTATTGCATTTTACCCCGGTCCCCAACATAAACATATCCTCTGTGTGCCCATGCCTTGAGCCATAATGCATGGCCGTCCAAAGGATGTTTTATATGTTGGGGACCGGGGTAAAATGCAATAAATTATTGAAAATGTATTGCATTTTCCGTGTTTTTTCCGTATTTTTTAAATAAATGACGTCTATTAGTTAGGTACGTCTATTAATCGACTTAAGAGCTATATAGCCAGTAAGTAACCGTCTGATTTTCAGACCATTGTACCGAATGGTCGTATGTTTTATGCTGCGCAAAGATACAATTAGTTTAATTTTGGCCGTTACAAGAAGTGGGTAATTGATGTAGACCAATGCTCATGTACCCTTTAAAGCTCATTTTATGGTGTTATTACCGAAGAAGAAAAAAGAGCCAGTCAGTCACTCAATAGTGTGTGACAGTGAAGTCTAGCAAGTAAACGGGTTTCCTTGCATAATTCGAATATTAGGACAATAACGTTTAAATTTCACAGATAGGACATGCATGACATATTTATAATTCCTGCAAAGTTCTACAGAATTTGATGTTGGCAACAAAAGGGACATATCTTATAATACATGTCTGCGTCTTTAACAAATCCTGACTTTCCCGACATGCAATATTGCTTATGAGCTTCTTTGATAAGAGATTCGTCATAGAAAAATCTGCATGATATATATATATATATATATAAATCTTCTTGATCTATGTTTAAACGTAATAAACTTAAGATAAACTCTATGACCATAATGAAATCTATGTCCATAATAGTACTGCTAGAAAGAAGCCGATGAAACACAAAGCTACAAGCCTCATCGGTATTATCTTGGTCCTCTGGAGTTCCTTCTGTGCTCTCGGGCGAACCGTTTTTAATGTTATCCCATGTACCATGTCTTCACCACTTTGCAGTATCCTCTGACGGCCATCAGGTCTAGAATGTGAACCCACCAACCTGTACCACGTAGGATAGGTTGGACCAAAATAAAAGTGGTACGCCAGTTTAGGATCCGACAACAACAGGCTCCAGAAACTTGGTAGAGCTCCGATCGCTTGAGCGAGCTCATCGTTGTATTTCGTCGGATGGATCTGGAGAAGTAATATACGAAATGTTAGTGCAGCCGGAAATTATGGGTGGACAATTAAAGCCAATCGGGGAATATGGCTAAATTATATCAAGAGTACGTGACTGAACTACCCTTTAATTCAGCGTAATTGTAAGACGCATGACGATTAGTGTACCACGAATCTACAATTATGAAGTTTTTCGTCTTGCACAATAATAATAGCCCAAACCAAAGAACAATAAATGAAGCAAAAGAGGTACAAAACGCAAAACTGGTTGCGATTGGATGCCACAGACAAACTGGATGCTAGCCGTTTCTTCAGTTTTCTTTCAGAAAAGAAAATTTATCTAGACGAAAGGTTTACGCACTTAAGTGATGCAGGCCTCGTGTGGCATGAGTTAACCTACCTGACAAAAATATAACTCATTTTCCATGACCCAACACTATAATGATCTCTTAACATAATATAAACTAATCTTAACCTAAAGCACAGGGCTCATTCAAGCCTGAAAACTTAATCCATATTTACGACGAAATACAAAGGCCAGAGTAAAATACTAGTACCCCAGGAGCAAATGTCAGATCTTCTTCCTTCTTCCTTTTTGATTACAGACCTTTTTACAGAGTATTATCGTTCTATACTAGGGGGGTGTGTGTAGGTGGACCACTACACCGGATTTTCCCCCTACTCTTATACGAATAGTGCAGTGGGTTGTTAACGTGCATAGGTGGTGACTCTTCTCTACACGGGGCCTCCATTTAACGTCCTATCCGAGGGACGGAGTGTTTTCCACTTAACATAACCTGCGTCTATGAACAAGGGAAGGGGCACGTTAACACACAACGCAGGCTTCAGTCATCTGGACTTGAACACCTACCTTGGGCGTGTCTTGATTGTACCGTTGCATCACTTCGTCTCTCCTTTTCTTGATATCCGCAAGCATCTCTGAACGACTTGGTAGTTGAAGTTCTTTCTTGAACACCTTCACTGCATACCGACTTTGTAGTTCTGCTGATGGTCCTAAGGTACCACGTGTCACGATGTAACCAATGGCCGCCATTGTTGGGTGCTCCAGTCTTGGTGGTATGACGTGTAAGTACAGTTCCAATTGACTGGTACTACCTGCAGGAGTCATACAATAAAATGACCGTCATGGGAATGTGGCGTAGCATATCATTGAATCTCCAGAAACCAATGAGTAGTATAGACCATGGCTTAAAGGTAAAGACCAGTAATGGTCATGCGATTGCATTGTGAAAGAAACGTTGTGGAATCGATCAGAAAAGGTTGATCATCTAGCATCTAGCATCTGCAAGGTTCTGGAATCATCAAAATGATAAGAAATTTGGCCCATTCTTCGTAAAGTTACAAGCACTATACACAGAAAGATGTATATGGGACTACCCTATCTCTCTCACACGACCATGAGAGAAATAAATTTACCAAATATATGAATTAGTAGGCGGTTTCCCGGCAAATTTTTTATCATCATGTATTAGTCAAAACATATTCTTTCACATGATTGGTAATGAGAGCTTCCATTTCATTTTTTGAAATTGGGGCGTTACCAATACTGGTCTTTACCTTTAATAACTCGTCGTGTGTAGCCATTGTATTGCTTGATGCTTATTATGGTATAAACCTCTTTTTTAATTTTCGAATTAACCTTGAGTAGTCGAATGAAGGATGCCCCGTGTGAAACGGATAGTGCACTTTCGTTATCACATTCAACAGTCACTCTACAATAATCATCCTATACAGTAGGCTTGCGGTTGCACCATGTGAGAGAGAAGGAGGATTAGGAAGTCCTGAAAAGGACTCTCGATAATCTTTCTTTGTTGTTGTTGTTGTTTTAGTCTTAAGGGCGTGTGTCATTCAATTATGAATATTTACGCCGAATTCAAGTTTTTTAATAATTTTAAATGGAAGCAGAAAAAAGGAGGAAAAAAAAAATCGACGCTGTTCAATTTTTCGCAATTTGCGGAGATTCCAGACAGCGTGTAGTCCTGTTGGTGTAGTCTTGAAAAAGACTGTTGGTTATCTTTCTTAGCTTATAGTTCTAAGGAGAACTATAGCTAAGATTATCTGCAAACCGTGTCAAACGTTTAAATTCATTTCAAAGTAACATTAATTTTCTTCCATTTATTTGTTTCCATATCAACAGAAAAGCTAGGTGGGACAAGGCAGTTAGTCAAGAGCTATAGAAATCACATATACTCAGGATCATACTGCTTTACTACTTCCATTTTAGGCTTATTCGTGATACATTTTTACTCAAAGGTTCAGGTAAATCGTTTTCAAGCTAAGGACCGGTAAAACGGATATCATGATGAAAGTTAAGTTTACTGTACCTAGGACTATAGACCTGATCGGTTGATATGAGGATACAGCACTATTTAGTCAAACATGTACATATGTGACAAAGTACACTGCTGCAGTTCATTTATCTTGTATACGTGATAATTTAAGACATGTGAAGGATGAATCACTATTAGACCGTAATATCAACATAATATAAAACGCAGAACTTGGTTTTGAAGTGTACATAATAGCTTCTTACGACCGGTTCGATCAGTATTTGCCTATACTGAATTACATTAAAGGTAATACAAAGTTTTGGTATGGATTAATGAATTTGGTTGTAAGAACATATTGGAAGCATATTTGATCCTACAATATTCAGTGATCGTCTTCGTGGTTGAAATCGAGTCTAAACGTATGAAATTGTAAATAATGACTCTTTATGTTGTATAGCTCCCTCTCAAGGTCAACAAATTAATTAAGTCATAAAACAATGATTCTAATTGATTAAAATCGACCGATTGGCTATTTACGTTTGGAAATTATATATCACAACTACATATTCAGATATTTTCATGGTCGCAGCTATTATTGTATGGCCGTAAGCGCTAGTTGGATTTATCGAAATTTACCGGGAGCACCGGTAAATTTTGATATTCAATTTTACTCGAAAGCAGAAGTGTTTTAGGAGCTAAATTTTCTAGTGCTGATAATGCATCCACAGGGGCATCCAAATATATCAAAATTGTAAATAATCACTATCCAGCCAAATTTCAAAATTTCCCAAAACTTTGTATTACATTAAGACACGTATGAAAGATTGGACGAGTAGTACAACTTAATTATGCAATGTCGTCTTTTGTAAAAATATAATTACTTAGGTAACCTACATCAATTTTTTCGCTGTTTTGTTTTAAATTTCTTTAATATGATTTTCTTACTCCACATTTTGGAGAGTTGCAGTATATCATGTACACGTAGTTACAGACTTTGTATGCTCAGCACACCACTTAAATACTTTAAATAGATAAGTGTTTTGAAACAATATAGATTTCATATTTTAGGTACCATTTAAATCTTGGAGGGAAGGAATGAAAGTGACTGTATTTGGCAAATATCTGCCTGAGCAATATTTATGGAGTTCAGGCAACACCACTTCTTTGATAGTGTCCGAAGGGGACTTTGGTTCATAATTCACGTATTTCTAAATGTGTTTCGTATTAAACTTGGGGATATCATGAAGTTGCCTCCAAATCTAATTTCGAGGAAAGTATTGATCAGATGTCATTTTTTGTATTGGTTAGCTTGATATCCAGACCACTGTGGATAGACATCTCGTAATGCACTTGTGCGTTTTTTGTTGCTGTTTTTGTTGCGGTTGGTTTTATAATTGTTCGTTTGTATTTTCTTTCTTCCTGAAATGCTTCAAACTCACCTGATATGACGTCATCTTTCATGTATATTCTGTGATTATACCCAGTGGCAAAGACAACACAGTCCACGTCCTCCAGGTAAGAATCATCATCAAAGATGACCCTTGACCCTTCAAACCGTTGAACACCACTCCGGACGACCACTCGGCCACTCATAATCTTCACAGGGAGTTCATCATTCATAATGAAGCTACTATTAGCCGGATGCGTGCTGCTCTGAATGCCAAGTGTTTTCCAGTCCTGCAGCGACTCCATTTTAAGTTTGAGTAAAGGATGGTAGATCCAGGCTGGAATCGCCTCATTCCACCTTCGGTTGATGTAGACGTCAGTGGGCTGTTTACCCGTGATGCGAGGCACGATCCAAGCCCCATCCCGTAGACTCAAATACACCTAGAAGAATACATCAGAACAGGAAATATAACTGCTTGGTATATATGTACACACTTTCATTAATAAAGATAATGATGCGTGTGGAATGGATATTTCAGAACGTGTGATTTTTTAAAAGAGAAATACCACATATAGCTTTTAATACTTTAGATTCCGACATGAAAGTTTACACCGTTAACCAAACGTATAGTCCAGTGAGGTCTCACCTCCCTGAACAGTCTCAACCATTTTAAATTCTACATTGTATAGGTGTATTAGGAAGTTGATTGGAGATGCAAAGATCGAGTGTTCAAGCCTCAGCGCGGCAATAGTGTAACTTAGTGTCCATTGGCAAGACATTAATGTAATTGTGTCCCTCTCCACCCATATGATGGACAGTGACTTGTGTGGAGAGTGGGTACCAAGAGCAAAACGAAGGAATTCCTCCAAATGCTGTCAAGTACCACAAAATCAGTAGCTTAAAGGACAAGTCCACTCGGCTAAAAAGGTTTGATGATTAGATAGACAAAAATCTAAAAAGCCCAAATATAACTTGGTCTTGGAAAATGGAGCTCGGACTTATTTTTAATTAATTGTTTTAATGAGCAAAGAACAAGTTAGTGATCGAGCCGGTTCTCCCCCACAATGCATCGCGCGACATTTTTTGTGACGTAGGGTCCTCACAACACAGAGCTCGAGACGCGACGATGCCCATTCGCGAACGTGTTGTGAACAATACGTGCCTTCACGGTTGTTTCATCGCAAAGCATGCCGGGACATAATTCTAGTCCATTTTCACCTTCGCCGTGATCAGCTGTACTGTCCTGTTGCAAACAACGGGATTCTTATCGAATCAACATCATATAATCTTGTACATAGTCCGCTATTCTGCAGTGATTTTCTTCCAATCCAGTATCATTTGTACGGTAAGTAACCAAAGTTTGTGGTTATTCATTTTTATGACTAATAAAGCTGATAATACGACGTAATGAGAGTGGGCCGAGATCCAACTTTAGTAAATGTAGGCCTAGATCTAGTCCCGTATGTTCAAATGTGTGTGCATTTTAAGTAGACTGATTGCCTTTTAAGCTGCTAAACACTCACGTTTTAGGTAGAAATGTACAGTAATATGAGATTTATGTCTCATGAAATATGAATAGACTTTCTAGGTCCTATAATTGATAATGGAATAGGGTCTACTAGAATGGCCGACAGTTAGGCCTAGCCCTAGATAGTGATTGCAATTAGAAATCATAAATGTAAGAAAGTAAAAGACTAAAGACAAAAGAGGCCATGAAAACGATAGATTTGTCGATCTGGATCTGGATATAATAGTCTGATATCAATGAGCTCTACTTGAGGATCTACATGACGGGGGCGTACAGAGGATTTTTTCGAGGGGGGGGGGGGGGGCCGGGGGGTAAAATGTGAAAATCACGCAGTCAATTTCAAAACGACTCGGCCAGCCGGTGAATATAAGCCGGGAGGTGGTAAGAGCACTTTTTTTTTCCCCGAAAATATGAACATTTGGCAGACCGATATTTCGTTCAGTTGGTGGGGGGGAAGGTCACCTTTTTTGAGTCACCCTTTAGCACAAAAAATGTTTAATTTATTTTTGTTATTAAAAAAGTGAGGGGGGGGGGGTTTCCTCAAAAACACACACACACATAAACAAAATTGGAGGAGGGGGGGGGGGGGGGGGTTCAACCCCCGAAACTCCCTTCCCCCTGCATACACGTCTGCTACACGATCTAGTGTTGAAGAAGTGATGAGGGTTCTTTTGTCACAAACTTAAATTTGATTTTCTTTTTCCTTTTATTTATCAGTTGCAGCATCATCGAACACTATGGCCGATGAATCAGAAGATAACGTAGAAGCTACGAGAGAGCTCATTTCACAATGGACAACAGAAGTGTTACGTGATTTTCTACAAGGAGGGGACTCAAGCTTGGAAATCGAGTAGTCATTATTTTATGGGTGTTCTCTGCCTTGACGCGGTAGCTGTTCAGCCATCCGAGGTAGAGATAAACTGGACGATGGATGGATTGGGGGCAGGGGGGGGGGGGGGGGGGGAGAAAGGCATGCAGACTGCAGAGCTGGTCGTCTACTATGTATAGAGACATTTGTGTGTACCTAGTGGATAAGGACCCTCCATCACTAGAGGGAAGAATGAGAGACTACAAAGAGGGAAAGGCATTTAGTTATTTTGCCAGTTTCTGGTTAGGGAGATATTTGTTTCATCTCGTGGGAGAAAGCCGTCTGTAATTCAAAATCATTTGATACTTGAATAAATTTAGTTCATTTTCTAGACTGTTTCATGTCAAACCGTTGATTCTACTTTCTTGTGAGTATAGTCAGAGAGATAGAGAAGTAACACGAGTAAAGAATGAAAAAGAAGCCAATATTTGAACGAGGAGGAGAAAATGGAGATTACGTTGTTGCCCATAGAGTTGGAATAATTGTTCTTACCACTTTTTATTAAATGATTGTGACCATTTGGTTTATTGTTTGTACATAAAGGTCATATGTTATAAGAACCATATATATCAATCTAAAGAGTCTTATAGATTGATTAATACAGTTTTGAGATGATGATGATGATGATCGTGATGATGAATGAGAAGGAGAAGAGGAGGAACATATCAAGAGTTGATGGAGAAAAGATTGATAGAGGGGTTATCATTACAGAGAGAGAGAGAGAGAAAGAGAGATAGACTAACATGAGGAAGGGAGAGCAAGAATGGAGGCTATGACATAGGGGAAGAGATAGAAATCAAAATTATATTTATACAAACATTTACTAAATTAGAATAGTAAATTAGAAGATAAAGCTAGAGGAAAGAATGCAAACTAAAATTAAGCAAAGACCATCACAATATCGTTTACATTATAATATAAATTGAGTAAAGGTACATGGAAATGTGTACATTTGTAAAATTTAATCTCACGTTCTCTTAGATCTTCCTCTTCACACCTAATTCTTGCCCTCCCTCTCTATCTCTCCCTCCCCTCTCTGTCTCTTTCTCTCCCCTCTCTCCTTATTATCACTCTTTCTCTTTCATTAAGCGTCGACATCTCTCTCGATGCCTCTCTCTGTTTCTATGATTTTTCTCTCGTTAAATATTTTAAACATCGGGTCTGTCTGACCTTCCTCTCTTGATAAATCATGAATAACTTCAACTCAGCGTCCTACATACAGTAATGATCGCTTAGTACTCATCTACAACCTTCTCTGTGTTGTTTGATTTTATTGATAAAATAAATATAACCATGAGATGAATACAAGTTAGATCAATATCAACAGGTTTAATGCAATGCATATAAGTTTACATCTTATGAATAAAGTAGTACCACCCCCACCCCCCCCCCCCCCACTCCGGGAACGGAGGTACCGCATGCGTGTTCCCAAAATCTCTGGCTCGTAACAAAGAAAAAGATCTGCCCGTATTGACTTTACACACTGGACTTTTGCTGAGAAGGGGGGGGGGGGTACCACCTTTAATGCAAACACATTTAAAGGGATCCGGTAACTTACTCTCAGATTCTGAAACAAAATCCTGGATTTAGCTCATGCTGCAATGATAAATTTAGGTCAGTCAGGAACTCAATGACTTTTACAATCCGATCGCCTGTCTGATTATCAAGATATTTACGATTGGAAATCAAAACCAAATTTTGTGTTTGCCAAACGGTTTTCTTAACACTACAGTTTATTGGGGAAAACGAGTATGGTAAAAGGGGTCAATCAAAGATTTTTACTTTATAGAGGCACTTCTTGATCATTTTGAAGCACGATTTTGTTAGGGCTTCAGGATTAATACACCATATCACAGACACTGGTAGCACGTAGGGCCATACGTCCATCTCGGATTAAACATTGTTATACATTGTTAAACAATGCCTTTTACAATACCTTTACAACATACACCATTGGCTGTCACATGGTTTGGAAATCACATTACAGATAATAATTCTACAACTGTGAGGTTTCACCTGTCGTCATTTGATACCCGACGGAACACTTTTTTAGGGGCTAAATCTAATTTTTTCACAAGGCAAAATAACTATATGCCTTCCCCTCTTTGTAGTCTCTCATTATTTTTCCCTCTAGTGATGGAGGGTCCTTATCCAGTAGGTACATACAAACATAGTAGGCCAGGGAGGTGTTTCACAAAGATCCTAAGTCGAACTTATCTCTAAGTTGGACTTAAAAGTTATGAAAAGCCATTAGCATCCTTGAAAATATTTTGTAAAAGTTATTTTAAAAGGCATAAAATGTTGAATCAAATCATTCGTATTTTCTATTATCATGGGAGATTTCATGTTCTTGATGTGGAATTTATGGAAAGTCTAAAATACTTGATTTTTCGCTTTTGAATATATTTTATTTTAAGGCTACAAATGGCTCTCCATAACTTTTAAGTTCAACTTAGAGTTAAGTTCGACTTAGAATCTTTGTGAAACACCCCCCTGTTCTGCATGCCTGCCCCACCCCCCCCCCCCTCCCCAATCCATCCATTGTCCAGTTCCTCACAGTGTCTACCTCGGATGGCTGAACAGCTACCCCCAGCGTCAAGGCAGAGAACACCCATAAAATAATGACTACTCGATTTCCAAGCTTGAGTCCCCTCCTTGTAGAAAGTCACGTAACACTTCTGTTGTCCATTGTGAAATGAGCTCTCTCGTAACATCTACATGCACATGTACGTTATCTTCTGATTCATCGGCCATCGTGTCCGATGATGCTGCAACTGATAAATAAAAGGGAAAAGACAATCATATTAAGTTCATGACCACAAGAATGATTGTAACAAAAGAATCCTTATCACTTCTTCAACATGCAGATCCAGATCGACAAATCTATCATTTTCATGGCCTCTTATACTTTTTTACACTTTAATAATTGCAATCACTATCTAAATGTCAGCCATTCTAGTAGACCCTATTCCATTATCAATTATAGGATCTAAAAAGTCTATTCATATTTCAAGAGACAT
>JAVYIG010005515.1:0-135357 GCA_035222895.1 Strongylocentrotus droebachiensis
TTTTCACTACATTTTCACTTTCCAGAGGAGTGACGTCCGTGATCACTCGATTTTTTTTAGAGAGTAGTGAACCGGATAATGGACGCAGTGCATATTCAATAAGGCACTCGCTAAAATGAATTATATATATATATATATATATATATATATATATTGATTAACAGTTTGCTTTCTTTATTTGAATTCTGACAAGCCCCTTTATAATTGAGGCCTTCTGTATTTTCACAATGCATATTATACAACCGCGGCGGTATACGTGTGCATATTATTTCTGAATATATTTGTGTTCGTCCCGCCCCCCCCCACCTCTCTCTCTCTCTCTCTCTCTCTCTCTCTCTCTCTCTCTTACTCTCTTCTTCTTCTTCATTTCTTTTCTTCTGAATGCCCTCTGGCAAATATTCCCGCCCTTTTATTTCGGAAGGCGTTTCAAGTTTGTAACCATTTGTAGGGTGTCAGTTTCATCGCCGCTCCGAGGTGCGTTAGGGATGGCGATAAGGAAGTAGGAAGAAGAAAAAAAAAGGAAAAGGAGAGTGATAAAAGAATGACGGGCGATGGAAAACCTGAAAGAATTGTGACGTCACCGCCACGCGCGCTCTCTCTCTCTCTCTCTCTATCTCTCTCTCTTTCTCTCTCTCTAGCCCGATGTTGACGATGATAATAGCCAGTGTGTCGCGTGATTGCCTAGGGGCGCAGATGTCGGGCACTGAGTAAGAAACGTACACCGGTTAAAAAAAGAAAAAAGAAAATATCCGAAAAGGAACCCCCCCGAAATCGAAGATATCCTGTTAAAGCTTTCACCTTTATTAACCTAGAAATGTTAGTTCATCGGGATTAATTACAACAAACGATAAGGCATACGTGGTCACAGGAGGC
Organism: Strongylocentrotus droebachiensis; assembly: GCA_035222895.1. Taxonomy (NCBI): domain Eukaryota; kingdom Metazoa; phylum Echinodermata; class Echinoidea; order Camarodonta; family Strongylocentrotidae; genus Strongylocentrotus; species Strongylocentrotus droebachiensis. Next base: position 874 of record JAVYIG010005515.1, read on the forward strand.
CTAGGAGGCTAGGGGCGGCATCCCCTTGCAAATATTGAATAATTCATATTTCGGTAACCAACTAAATGCAGTGAACTGGTCTATATTTACTTTTCAATAACTTATGTCGTAATTCATACTGATACTTTATTGTCACTAAACTGGGAAGTTTACTGAGAATCGGGCAACAAATGTCACCCCCCCCCCCCTGACCCGATAAAATCGTGCCCGAAAGCCTATGAGAGCATGATAATATATGCTATGCTTTTTTATGTAGAAATTCAGTCATGAGATATTGATAAATGCTTAAATTTCGGATTAGAATATTCCTTTAGCATGAAAACGTTCCATAATGGGATAGAAAGCATTAGGTCTAAAAACATCTATCGAATGGCAAAGAGAGGGGAGAGAGAGAGAGGAAGAGAGGGAGAGAGAGAGAGAAGAAAAGAAAAAAAGAAAGAGAGAGCGAGAGAGAGAGAAAAGAGGAGGGGCGGTGGGAGGGGGAGAGAGAGGGGGATGAGAGAGAGGAAGAGGGGTCGAGAGTGGGAGATGGAAAAAGAGAGACGGAAGAAAGGGATTGAAGAGGCGACATAGGAGACTATTATATATGATACCCTTCCAAACCATAGCTTTGTTCTCACGCATTCTCATCAATCCAATAGGCCAAACGTTCGGTGCCCCCCAGCTCCCGCCTCCCCCTCCACGATATCAGTGGTACCACATACCCCTTAATTGCTGGACCCAAGCTACATAGCCATCTACGTCACCGTTTCTATATGTTTGTACTTATTGGTTATTATTACTCATTGATCCGTATTAAAGGACTTCGGCTCAGTCACGTTTATGGTTCCATCTACATAATGTAGATTTAAAGACAACCTGAAGGAGGGGGCAAGAGGGGAGGGCAGGGGGTGGGGGGGGGGGGGGGCAAGGGGGCAGTTTCCCCATCCCCTCCTCCTGACAGATATCTGCCCAAGAAAGAACAATGCAGCTTTACTTGTAGTAAGCAGATTAAGAATCAATGTACGTCAAGAAATGTAGATTATAGTCAAAAGGCTTATCTTTTTTCCACAAAATCAGTCATTTTGGGCCCCCTCCTTGTAATGCAAAGCGAACCAAAGCCCTCCTTACTAACAAATTGTATTAATACATCAATCACATTAAGTTGAAAAGGCCAAGTTATGGAAACGCCACTTACAGACAATAACACGTCAATGAAAGACGTATTTACATGACGTTATTCTATACTAACAAACTTTCATTTTTATAAACATTTTATAAAAAAATCTTAGTCTCAAAGAGCTTTTGAATTTTCTCAATGAAACAACAGACTTACCAAGAAGAAGAGTCGGAGGGCACTCCTTCTCTATCGCTACCTATATAGCTAGCTACGCTATTTTTAGCATGCATGTTTAAAGGTAATGCAACCTTTCTAAACAGTAACGGAAATATCACATCAAGCAAATACCTCGGGACAAAGATGGGTTAAATCCAGGGATGTGAAATATGTCTTTTAAGCCTCGTTATAAAATGACGAGGTTTAACCAAGGAGCTTAGACATCGAATCCCAACTCCTGGGGTTTACCAACAAAAAACCTGACGCGATGAAATAAAACCCACTCACTTTAGTATGTGACATAAATATGAATGGTAAGTGGAGTAAAAAAAAAAAACATTAATGTATTCCCCCTCCCCTTCCCTTCTTCCTTTTTTGTTTTCTTCTTTTGTATTGGTGTTTAGATTCTCTCGGCTTTCCTTTTCCTTTTTTCTTTTCTCAACAATACAGTGTATACTTTTTAAGGGGTTGACGTTCATAAGGCTAATTGTTTGCTCCTTCCCTTTGTATTTTTCTTGTAATCGATCTTTTATCTGTATACCATGTTTGTATGTTTTGATGTTTTTTTATGGAGAATGAAATAAATGAAATGAAATGAATTTTAACATGTATCTAATTCGCTTAGGTTTGATATAATACTAATGCTGATAGGCAATATTATTACAGTTTGCCAATATTTTCCTTATTACGGGAATGCCATGAAACTGCTAAGCAAACGGAATTTTGATTTTCAAAAAAGACAAGAGTTCTTTAATCCATTTGTAATATCATCTTACTTCAGCTGACAAATAGCGAGATAATTATCCACCATTTTAACCCTATTTTAACAGGGCTATTTCATCCCAGGTTTTTTACTGGGGGGGTGACCCCCCCTTAAGATCTCGGCCGTTTCACAGCCGATCGCCGCGAAAATGTGCATGCATGTCAAGTGAAGTGTATAAAATACTATGGTAATTTCAGTTTTTGAAAAATTTACCCATTTGCATATTTATGGGAATTTATGCAAACAAGGTCATAGAATTCACATTTTTACCCATAAATCATATATTATTCATATTTACGCGTACTTTTTCACTACATATATTCGTTAGACGATTTGGAATAATAATACAAAAAAAAATTGGAAGAGACAGGTTATTCCTTATTATTATTCCTTCATTGTTTTTTTAACTTATATATTTTATTGTTTTGTTGTTTTATTACATTTCTAACTACAATTCAACTATTTTGACCCCAAAACAAACACCTAAACTTTAAACAAGACCAAATAACCAATGTTTTCTCTCTTTTTTGGAAAAATTATTTCCTTATGTTTTGTACACAAATCACAAATCACATGCAAAGACAAAAGGTCACGTGACTTTGTAACTATACGCCCGATTTTCGAAAAGATTGTTTTAAAAGATGCGTAAGACTCTAAAGAAAAAGGTCGTGAAAGGAAAACTTTATATCTGCCGCGGTTCCGGAGTAGTCGCGAAATTACTACAGGGGTCAAATTGGACCCCCCCCCCCGGTTAAGATAGGGTTAAGCCGTTCTGACGTTTTGGGATTTCCATTAGAGTTTTTACCATCTATGTTACTTACCAAGGGCCGTGTTATCTTCCTGAAAAGAAAGGTAACCACACACAGTAAATGGAATCGCTGCCCAGGTCGTCATCAGCCCATAGAAATAATGTTCGGATTTCGTAATCGAAATGTTCACACATTTCAATTACAACCTTGATCGCAAATTTACTCGATCTAGAGGAAAGCAGAAAAACAGAGAAGTAGAATAGTGAATAGTGATCCCATATTAATTCAAACATTCATAACTTTATTATTGAAGATCAGATTTATTTCAAACTTTCACTATTCTATTTATCTTATAATGTCTTCTTTCATTTAAATGAACATAGTACACGGAATGAATTGCCATTAAAGATCGCTTTTTTCGAGAGTCTTTGTTATTCGTGTTACAAGCACGCGGAAATAGCCAAATACATTACACCCCTTCCTCCCCCAGATTTGAGGAAGATTCGGACGCCCCAATCATGTTTGTCAGTACCTGTATACAGGACCCTCTAGAACTCATCTTTGTCTTTCTTTCCTTTCCGTAATCCATTTTAGAGCTTTTGACAATCGATTGAAGTAAACAGCTGTTTCGTAGTTTAAGATACCAAATGATAGACCAGGTAAGCCCTGGATAGACCTTACCTTATAGCATGGACATAATCACACTGAATTGACAATCGCAATGTCCTTCGCAAATAGTCTATACTCGGCGATTCAAGGTAGACCTTCAACATATTTTATCAATTTTTGAGAACCCAGACTCAGACCCTCGCAAAGGGGCGTAGGGGTGTGTAGGGAGTTCGATAACTCTGAAAGTCACAACAATAATGATTCCCCCCCCCCTCACCCCCTCACCCCTTCACCCCCTCTGTCCCTATCTCTCTCTCTCTCTCTCTCTCTCTCTCTTTCTCTAATTCTCCACCTCTCTCTCCCTTCTTTCTTTTTGATAGTTGCAACAACAACAAAATATCTGTTGAAATAGTTTTCAAATCCGCTGACCAGTTTGTATTCTTGTCCGCAACACATCGAAAATCTGACTGAGACACCCCTTTCCCCCCGCCCATTATTTTCTTTATCTATTTATTAATTTTTCGTGTCGGTAAATTTTCTGTAAACTCCTTTATTGGCAAATTTGATCAATGTCCCCAACCCCCATTCGAGAAGGTATAGCAGCGCCCATGCCTTCTGAAGTTCTGTCCCGTGGGCCGATGGATCTTCTAAGAAAAAAAACCTCGGAGTCTAAAGCATCTAAAGTCATTTTGCTGGCAATAAAAATCGTGAAGTTGAGAATATTTTCTCCACTTTCATGAGGTATGTATCATACATGTATGTCACTTAATAGGTTATATTTAGTATTAGGGTTGTTCTGCAAATTGCAATCTTCTTTCTTTTTATTTGTATCAATCGCTCAATATAAAAGAGTGTCTATATAATTATGACTACCTATCATTTTAAACAAATCATTAAAGTAGAGGATAAATCATAAGAAAACAGAGATCACTATATATACTCAGATGACTCCATAATTTTCCCTTTTTTTAATTATGACATATTCAATTTTTTGTTTACTCTTTACTAAAGCTAAAGACATTTCAAAGTCCAAAGATGGTCATTTAAATCTATATCTATAGATTTAAAACTCTAAAGGTAAAGACCGGTAGTGGTAAAATTGCGGTTCAAGGGTTTTGGGTGCAAAATATCCATTCAATATTGTTTAAATATTGCCTTCAGAGGTTAAGATGGCAAAACTTCAACCTAAACTCGCAAAAAGCAGAAATATATGCCCAAATGTTCAATGTTGAAGTGCATTCGCGATATCTATATCCAGGCCGGGTCGATATGATAATTTACCAAATATATCATTAATAGGTGGTTCCCGGAAAAATTGTTATCATCACGTATTAGTCAAAACATATTCTTTCACATGATTGGTAATAAGAGCTTCCATTCAGGGGGAAAAAAAAAAGTTTTTTATTTCGGGGGCTCTATTTCAAATTTTTGGGAAATTTTCGGGGGCTACTTTTTCAACTTTCGGGGTTTTTTTTTTCCATTTCGGGGGCTCTTTTTTCTGGGGCTACTTTTTCATTAATTCATAAAAGGATAGTTTGTTGAGAGTTCCATTTCATTTTTTCAGAGGGGGGCGTTTCTAAATGTTGTCTATACCTAATGCAACTCTCATAACGGTTACGAAGTTTACGTAAGGTACCTTGACCCATCTTAAGTATGGTCATTAATCCCTGCGTGACATTACGAGAGTCTATACCTCAAGGCTGTTTATATCTATATGGAATTTCATCACGAGATAGCTTTATAGTACCTTGAAGGCTAGCATTGTCACGATAGGATAATAATGCACAATAATTCGGGTCGTGTTTTGGACATTGTTGATAGAATTGAAATTCGACAAACTAATATTTGAGGAGCCATGGCAATACTATGATGATCCCCTGTCTTGTATATCGTTATGCCAAAATAAAATTACAGTCAAACCTGTCTATAGCGACCGCCCAAGGGAAACACAAAAAGTGGTCTTTGTAGACAGGTTCCTTTAGTAAATGTTTCAATGAGAAATCATTTTCAAGGGAAACAAAATGTAGACAGGTTGTCACTAAAGCAGGCTTGACTGTATATTGAAGTTCAAAATGTTTTTGTCTCTAAATGGAAATTCTTCCTGTTTTTACATGCAAGGTAAGAAAGTAATGATAATCAAGCGACAGTACAAACATTATGAGTAACACATGAGAGTAGTAAACAGTTAGTTACTATAGTTACTATATTTAGCCGCCATTTAATTCACCAGATATAATTTTCTGTTTCAGCTCCCCAGTCAGTGCAGTTGGATATATTTGACACATAACGATTTAGAAACACTTGCAGACGTCCACCTGATGCCGAAAGGAATATTGTTTACTTTTTTCGACCATGCTCAAAATACTATGTCAACAAACTTCCTTCCAAATCATGTTTTGTGTCAATTTTCTTTCGCACGCGATCCGCCCTAATACGAATTAGCGACGTGCTAAACAGATCCGAAATAAACACATCACGCACTGAATTCATTAAATTATTCCAAAACGCTAGGTGACACGAAAAGGTTTATTTTTGGCTCACAAAATATTGAAAAATGGGAGAAAATTATGACGATGCCTCACCGTAACTCGCTCACGCACGATGTTGAATCTTGCGTGACTTCACGCAGAGCTCCTTATCTGTACTGTACAATCAGTGATGTATTCAAATACTGCTCACAACAAGATCGTCTAGATCTAGAAAGATGGATGTCAGTTAAAAAATTAAAATATTCCATGTTCCGGTCATTAATTCCATTTTCAATGTTGGGAGACGTGATAGATTTAGAATATTTCATTCACAACGTCCTGATTTAGTATCTTCCGATATAAGGGAGTTTACAGTTAGCCCATGGTACAAATGACCCCAAATATCCACAGATCTTTTACACATGGGGAAGTTCCACTTTGAGCATATTAGAATAATAACTGCCAAAGTCCTAGATGTGCTTCATGAATACCTTTTATTTGCCCTCTTGAAAAGAATACTTCCACCTGCGTATCATAGAATGTACCGTTGGTGCATAAATGAATAATGTTACATAACTTTCATGAGCGCATATCCAGTATTCATCTCTGTGGGTTTTACCTTTTTGGTACAAATGACCTTTATCTGCCCATGCGCACTGAGATTGTATCTGTAAACTCTCTTATTAGTTATGCTTGACATGCACCTTTCCCCTTTTTCACGTTACATTGGTTTAGGAGCCACCAATAACTACACTTATGAATATTTCATTTAGGAGTATAGATCAACGCTCAAAATAGTTGATTCCCCTCTCAAAAGAGTAATTCAACAGCCACAAAATGTCTTTTCCCTTTTTGTGTGGGGGGCGGGGTGGTTTGTTTTACCAGACTTGCTTAGAAAGAAACAACCAGGGGACTGACGGCTTTAAGTCCTCTTCAAGGGACTTGGTAATGATAACTAATCATGTCTTATTACCATTACCACTGAGCCATCGCGCCTCCTTTATTTTTATAATCTAATGGATAGAGATTAACTAGTTTCAGGTACGAATACTCTTACTCTAGTTTGCATTTTCCTGTAGAAGAGATGAAAAAGAGGCCTTATTCTTGCTAGTTTCTTTCATTTTAAGTATCAACAAATGCACCGGTTTCTGCTGGACTCTGAAATAATTTTGTCATTGGCAGAACTTGCGAGAATATGACCTTGCCTTCATTTTGTAATCATCCCCTTTATCTATAAACCCATCCCCCGCAAAAAGAAATCTTCGCTTTAACGTTAACAATACCGTGGGTTTGAAATCACAGGGGCGGGGGTGGGGGAGGGGGCCCGCTTGGGCAATGGCTTACTAACTAATGAACGACCTAACGAACTCTCAGGAGTCATTCCAGTAGGTCGACAGCCCACAAGACAAAGAAACAAAGAAATACATAAGAAAATGTATAGAAATGAAGAAAGGTCTAAGAGGTCGACGAGACCAAACGGCCCACGAGAACGACAGCCCACAAGACCGACAACGCCAAAGAGTGCGTAACAGAAGACAGAAAATGGCGATCGATCTCGTAGGCCGTCGGACTAGTGGGTTGGCGTTGTCGTCATTTTAATTGTCGAGATCGACACTGGTGTGGACTTCGTAGGATGTCGGTGTCGGTGTAGCCGAATTATAAGAAAAACACTGACTAGGGGTGCATCGGGTCACATTGTCTCGTTTTTCTCCTTCCTTTCCCCTTCTTTCTTTTATTTTCCCCCTAGTCATTGAAACCTCCCCTTCCCCTTCCCCCCAATGTTTCACCATTTGATCATGGCGCGTGCCCCAGGTGCCCCTTTAAGCTACCCACTAACTGCGACTTTTCCTATGGTTCGTCGATGAATCATTATGATCATTCATGAGCCCATCAATCTCCTTAAACAAATAACAAAATATATAAGAGGCAAATGAATAATTTGGAAGAGTGGAAGAGGAGAGGAGAATTTCCGTACGCGGAACCCGAGGGGCAATTATTCAATTTCATTCCAGCTCCCGCGCGGTATCATTTCGATCAATTTATTTACAGGCGACTGGAATAGAAAGTTCATAGTGAGATCGCGAGTTATCGTCCTCTCTTGCGTAAGTTGATGATTTCATCGCCGGAGAATGATGGAAACAAAAATGAAATGAAAGTGCATCTTTTCATCTGAATCAGAATTACTTGGCAGCAGTCACGGCCAAGCCGGTGATTTGAGATTGGTAATATTATATCAACTTTAGAAATTGCAGGATTCAGACATCGTTCAAGATGTACCGGAATGGAAAAATTAGATAAATACAGTGAAATTTCGTTTGGACTTATAATTGTAGTTTTGACGATTTCGATGATTCTATGTTGTTCTTAATGTCATCAGAATTCTGATTTTCATACTGAAGAATAGCACATAATTATTTTGTATTATTCTAATCGTAGATCTTTTGAAAACTTGACAGGATTATTTATTTGTATTCTAAACTAAAGCATCAACACGTCAAACAGGTTCTTCCTCCTTTTTAAATATATGTACTCATAGGAGGTGCATCATCTTTTTTGGACTAAATTATAATAATAATAATAATAATGATAATAATAGTAATAGCTCACATTTATAATGCGCCTAATACTTTGTTTCTAGGCGCAGCACTTTATTATTATTACCCCGGTCATCGAATTCAGGCTTACCCGCAACACAATGTATGCACATTTTCCACTCCCTGGGGAGCATTACAGCCAGTCGCCATTTTACGAGCGCCACTTGCTAATCTAACCACATTAACAAGGGATCGTCACCCAATTGAGTAGAATCCACTCCAAATTGTAGTGTAATCCACTAAAAAGAGCAATTGAATTCCCTTTTTTCAATACATTTTTTTTTTTTTTTTTTTTTTTTTGGGGGGGGGGGGTTGGGGGTTTGGTTTACTGCATTCATGTTCTACATGTGCATCACGATTTTTTTTTTTTTTTTTTTGGGGGGGGGGGGCGGTTGGGGCTTAAAGAATGTTGGGAGGTTGAGCCTTCCCCCCCCCCCCCCCCCCCCCCCCATTAAAAAAACCCCACTAGAACCGCTACTGCTTTTGAGATTGGCTTTCACTCCAGATGCAGTGATCCCTAATATTATGACTCCTCAAAGAAAACAGATTTTCACCCATCGTCTCCCCGCCCTCGTCAATTTTATTGCAACGATAACCTCATCGCATCGTGCTAGGAAGATAGATTTATCGGTTAAAGGGCACATTATTTATTGATAAAAACGCTTTGTGAAGACAATTTCTAGGGTTCGAATCAATCATCTTGGAGACAAGTTTTTCTCTCGTTATTAAGATTGATTTTTTCGTCATGAAAGGCTATTGAAAGCTAATAAATTGGGAAATTGAATTAAACATAAAAGATACTACATGATCAATTGTTTTCGTATATATTTATTTCAGATGATTTTTTGTCCCACGCAAAATGATGTTTCTTGGCGATGACTGTATATCATACAGTTAACAATCTTATAAAAAGTAAAGCAATATTTCAAGCTCATTCTTTTCCATTTATGCATTCATTTATTTCAAATGGAAATCTGTATATTGCACAGTTTTTGACTAAAATTGCGATTATTTAGTTCTCAGTTTGCTCGTTAATGTTTTTATCTAAATCAAATTTCTTCTTTTTCTGATGACGAACAAAGATTATTTACGTGTTTCATAAATAAACTATACGGCTGTTCAGAGCAAAAATGCCGTTAGCTCTGTATTAAATGATATGGTGTAATAAAACTCCAGCAGGTAGTTGATGAACAGGTGAACATCTTAAAGATGTTCTCATCTCTCCAACAGAGACCCATGGGAATTGTCTTCCTTAACCCACGGTATGTGTAAAACACCTCCCTGCTTAACCATTTTATACTTGACATATTTCTCGTGAATATGTATATTATTTCGTTTGTTTGTTTGTTTGTTGTCGTTTTTTTTTTGGGGGGGGGGCTTTGGGTAGGCTTAATCTGATATCATCTTTTTTTTACCATGGTAATTTATCATTTTAGCGGGGGACATTAGGCCCCAATTCCCCTCCGAATAGACCACCGTCTCATGTGTTCTTTATTAATAACGGTTTTTCTCTAAATCAGGCGTGAAAATCCTTCCTCTAATTCTACAAGTGACAACGACGACTTATGTAATTACTAATATTTTCGAAACCTGCTTATAAATAGGAAAATTGAATAATCATGTGCATCCAACTTGACAACGCGCCTCAAAATCTTTAAATTCTTAAAACATCAACAGGTTATCTTTTTTGATGCAGTGCTAACAAAATCATGGATGAATTAATGGATGAAAGCTTTTATAAATCATCGACACGTTTCCTCTTCTGTTCGGTAATTTGGCTTTAGGTAAAACGTTTTAGTGTTAATGTAAATAAGTACCTTGCTTATATATGGGCAGAAAGTAATTGCTTCCAATGCTTTAACTAAAGTGAATGGGGTGTAAAATCTAGCCGATAAGGGACTATATTTGTTAATAAACCCTAGGATTCTTGGACAAAATATCCCTTAAAAAGTCTGGGATGTAAGAAAAAATAATAAACCTAACATCCTTTTTTCTTTTACAAAGTGATTTAGAAATTGTAAAGAAGATGTAGGATATAAAATGGAGGCATGAGAGATGATTGCATCTTGAGGGGACTACCCCAGGGGCGGCGCAAGAACTTTAAGGGGAGCTGAGCTGCTCACAAATAAAACGAGTGGGGCATTTTTTTTTTGGGGGGGGGGGGGAGGGGGGGGGGTGTCTTTTGAAGACTGATTTCGCCAAAATCTTTGATAAAAAAAAGGCCCGGGTATGTTTTAATTTGTGTAATCCGGGGGAGGGAGGGAGTTTTTTTTTGGAAAATTCATGGGACAATCGCGCTCCCTCAAGTCATGAATTCATGACTCAACACATAATTAAAAACAGGTAAATATTGATAGCCAAGTTCCTCTTCATAATTATGTAGGGCAAGATGAGCAAATGCGGTATAATTTAAATCATAAAGTGTTTCACGATTACTATGAATATAACATTTTGTGTGTGTTGAATTAAGAGGGTTGATTTTTTTTTAGAGACACTTTCCCTTCTTACGAGGAAACAAATCAAAATGCGGAATTCAGAAGCACCGACGTGACTGTAATTCAAATCATACAGTGTGTGGTTCACGATTTCTATGAATATAACATTTTTGTGTGTGTTGAAAGAGGGCTGATTTTTTTTCGGTTAGAGACACTTTCCCTTCTTACGAGGCAAGAAATCAAAATGCGGAATACAGAAGCACCGACGTGACTCATATCGGATACGTTGCAGTAATGTGAGAACATGCTCGAACCGAGAATGTATCAGGTCGAAATTTGACCCCACCACTCATCTTTTACCGAGCAGACGACATCTTGACATTACTGTTTCCTCATCAATAAAACATTCGCGTACGAGAAGTGGGAACTTCGTCAATGTGATGCCTTTTGAAGAAAAGGTGAAATGTAGAAATCCGGTGATGAAAAAGACCGACTTCGAGCATTCTTGATGACTCATACGCTCTTCGCTTGCCTCTTAAAAGCAATGAACATTTACATGGTGACGTGTATGCTGTTATCAGATATAAAGCTGATTTTGTTTCCAACCCATTTTTATGAATAATTATAGCCGCGCTCAATCCCTGTTTGAACTGATAAACATGAATTATGATACATTACTGCTAATTGACCGGCATATTTATGTATCTGTGAATTCAATCTTTATAACCCAGTTGAATCTGCGAACCGTGAACAATTTTGATTGCTGTAAAAATTGCATAAAACTTCAACCAGCTCGAAATACGGTGTCGACACCACTCCCTTAAAAAAGCGACCAAACAGTATTTTAGCAACATTACATAATTTCAATTATTTTGTTTTGTCCTATATGTATACATGTGTTTCTTTTTCTCTCCTCTCCCTTCCTCTTTCTATCTTTCTTTCTTTCTCTCTTGGTCTTTCTCTTTCTTGTTTACTGTGTCTCCCATACATTCTTCTTTTCACAAGCAAACTTGTTCTCCTTCTCTCTTCCACCCTCCCATCCTCATCTCACCATTGACTATCTAAATACTGCCTTGTACAACTTCTCTAATATCCCCTCCTATCTCTCTCTCTCTCTCTCTCACTCTCTCTCCCTCCCTCTCTGCTATGTGTGTTATTTACATTATCTGACTAGTTTTAAAAGAACATTCATTATATCCTGAACTCCAATACGATTATGTGTCCTTTCCTCATAAGTGTACAACAAAATTCTGTAATTAATCATGTACAACAAACACTGTCATACAATATTGAATCACTATATTATTAAGTAACATCATACATAAAAACACCAATGTTCATCAGGCAATCGAGTGTACTTTTCCATGACTCATGTCAATTTAATCTAAGATAACTCTATATTTACAAAGGCAAATATACACACACAATAATTTAATCAAAATTTACATGAATTGAGAAGCAAGGTGCTGAAAAAGAATACATTTAGAATTTAACATGATTTTACACTCCACTCATTTTTAGATGGTCAACAAATATTTATAACTCAAAGACCCATGCACAGATTTCATCCTTTCCCAAAGTTATTGTATGGGATGGGAGGGGGGGGGGGGGGGGGGGGCTCATGTGAATATGAAATGCTCAGATAATAGGCATTAGGATTAATTAGCTAAGGAAAACATTTTAGCCATATCATCTGTTTGGGACCACAATGACATGTGTAAAATAATACGAGTTAAGGCCCTTTTGCCTCCTATCAGACAATACACATTGTGTTTGATTTTCAAAAGGTCTGTAATTCACAAAATATAGACAAGAAAGTATGGTTTAAAGGAGGGTTTTGTACCTCATTAGAAACACCAAATGATCCTCCAAAATTAGACCTTCAAAGGGGTTACAAGGGGGAAATGATTTTATAACACTGCCTTGCACAGAAGCTGAATTTATGCAAACCTAATTTCTACTAAAAAGTGATTACAACGTTTATTTAGATTTCAATTTCAGTATTAAAGGGATCCGGTAACTTTGTCTTAGATCCTTTAGAAATAATCCTTGATTTAGCTCATGCTGCAATGATAATTATAAATCTTTAGGTCAGTCAGGAACTCCATGACTTTTACAAGCCGATCGCCTGTCTGATTATCAAGATATTAATGATTGGAATTACAAATTTTGAAAACCGTTCACCAAACAGTTTTCATAACACTACAGTCAATTGGGGAAAACGAGTATGGTAAAACCGGTCACTCAAAGATTTTTTACTTTTTTGAGGCACTTCTTGATCATTTTGAAGCGCGATTTTTTTAGGGCTTCAATATTACACCATATCACAGACACTGGTAACGTGTAGGAACGTGTATCTCAGATTTAACATTGTTAAACGTTCCCTTTAAAGAGAAGGTTGAACTCTTGCAATGTGAGATAAACTGTCTGGTAGGGATTGGAAAGGTTGATCATGTAGCACATTAGTATTGGTTTATACTGTGAGGCATAGGAAACATTTAAATGATAAGAAATTGGTCCAGTCTTACTAAGAGTCATATGCACTGTACACAGAAAATGTGTTAATAAGAATACACAAACATGAGACACAAAAGTTGTGGTCCACAACCTTTAACTGTTGCTTGTCATATTTCAAATATGAGGGCATTAAAAGAGCCATCCTTTTCAGGTACACTTTTTTCCAAGATACCCCTCCAGTTTAACATAAAAAGAATGAAAAAGCTCAGAAACAATTTTTCACCTTTTCCAGATCTTAACCTTCTCTTTAAAGGAGCTACACAAAGAAAATTTACTAACAACTGATAATTAGAACAAATTACATATGGATGGAAAGATTTTCTCTTGCAAAACACGAATAATTTGCAAAGAAATCATATAGATATCATGGAAAGGCGTAAAATGCAATTTTTCAAGACCCTTCTTAGACCCCCAAGCGCCCCCGAACGTAAGCCAAACACACGAGCGTAGCGAGCTCTGAATAGTGACGTCACACCCTGGACAAACAGCTCGGTACCGGCCGCATACCAGAGTCGCGCGTGTATTAGTCTGCAGCTAGACAGCCGTGCCCAGGGTGTGACGTCACAATATACGAAGGACTGCTGAAGGCAGTAAATCTGGATCTCAAAACTTACATTTTTCAAAGTTGATTTCTGCGGGCCCCAAACATATTTTGAAGAGGAAATTTGTTGTATTTGATCAGTAAGGGTTCCCCTTCGCAATGATACAAATTTTGCATCAATTCAATACACTTTTGCTTCTTGGTGTGACTCCTTTAATACTGAAATTGAAATCTAAACAAAATGCTGGATTTAGCTCATGCTACAATCATAATTATACATTTTTAGGTCCATCAGAAATCCCATGACTTTTACAAGCCTGTCTGATAATCAAGATATTTATGAATCGAAATCGAAATCAAATTTTGCGTTTTCCTAACGTTTTTCATAACACTAAGGTCTATCAGGGAAAATAATTTAAAATATGAATGATTTCAATCAAAATTAATGCTTTTTTGAAAAAAACTTTTTCAAAATATTTCAAAGATGCTAATGGCTTTCCATAATTTTTCATAACTTAGGATCTTTGTGAAACACCCCCCCCCCCCCAGATCTAGTTTTCCCGCTGTAAAATTGAAGGTTTGTTGTCTGGAGCAGGCTACATACGGCTGGGTACAACCTCATTATGGGGTGGGGTCGGGCAGAGCCATAGAGAGCTTTGGGGTGGGACAGCATGCCAAAATCTTTGCAAAGCTCTCAAAAATTTCTACTCATTGTCTAATGTTCCTGGGGGGTGTTTCACAAAGATCCTAAGTTGAACTTATCTCTAAGTTGGAGTTAACCATTATGGAAAGCCATTAGCATCCTTGAAAATATTTTGTAAAAGTTATTTTAAAAGGCATAAAATGTTGATTCAAATACTTCATATTTTCTATTATAAAGGAAATTTCATGTTCTTGATGTGGAATTTATGAAAAGTCTAAAATACTTCAATATTTGCTTTGGAATATATTTCATTATAAGGATACAAATGGCTCTCCATAATATTTAAGTCCAACTTAGATTTAAGTTCAGCTTAGGATCTTTGTGAAACACCCCCCTGATCTAGTTTTCCCGCTGTAAAATTGAAGGTTCATGTCTGGAGCAGGTACAACCTCATTCGATAGGGGTGGGGCGGGGTAGAGCCATAGAGTCTTTGCAAAGCTCTCACAAATTTCTACTCCTTGTCTAATGTTTCTGGTCCAGTAGGCGACCCGGCGATGTCTCATTTGTGATCGACAACCTCCCACAGGTTGGAGAGTGTGAAGCTGTCTTTGAGTTTCTCAATGGCCAGGCCGAGCTCCTCCGAGAAGACCGCTGGTCGATCCTTCTGCTTGTCACCATCGGCAAAGTAAGCCTATACAAACAAATGGGAATTTGTAATTGAGAAATTAGACATAAAAATATGGATATTTACATAGCGCCGGTATACGCCAGGCTCTGACGTCAAGGCGCTTTACACATATTACCCCTGTCATAGCCGAGCTGTCAAAGTAACTAGCACTCAAGCATATCAGGTACCCATTTACACCTGGGTGGAGAGTGGCAAATGTAGATTAATGTCTTGCCAAAGGACATTAGTGCAGCCTCAGGGTTCGTACCCCGTACCTTGTGGTTCACAGACCAGAGACTTATCCACTAGACCACAAAACCTTTACATTATGGATCACATGGTTCAAATCCTCATTGATGGGGTAATCAATGCAAAAGATTCCCCTATACATGTGTATGCCTCTCTTTGTGGGTGTCTTTCCTGTTTTATCCTTCTTTTTTTGTTTGGGGGGGGGGGGGCAAGTTGGCAGTTTTTCATTTCATTTTTCTATACAAAGCAGCCTCCTTACATATACAGATGGTTATTGACAGCAATTAAACTACCACCAGTTTAGAAATACAGATTTAATAGCAAGATTTATAACTCAAGATAATCTTTTGAAACCTGAAATCCTTTCCCCAGCAGAGTTTACAGTATCATTTCCCTCCATTTTGGACTACCGTACTACAATTCTTGATCTTCCTTCCATACTCACCGCAAAGGCATCTGATTGTTCATCATCATTGACGATGTCGATGTCATCCTGTATGTTCTCAATCACCAGCTCCTCCGCAGTAGCTGGGACATCATCGACCTCGAACTCGACGCCCAATATAGGGTTTGTGCTGTAGACCCGATGTAGGGACTGGATCTCTTTCACTACCTCCTGGAGTTTTTCAGCCGGATCCAACCGGAAACCAAGTACATAACCTCCACTCTAATAAAAAAGGGGATAATGAATATTTCAAGTTCAAGTTTTATTTCCACATCTGATTTAAAATACACAAGTACAATTTATATGCATATATACAATAACAAACATCAAAATGAAACATCTTCAGTTTAAATTATAATGTGGTGGGGAAAAACAGAGGCCAATGGCCTATCAAGGTTATTTCCAAAGATAATAAAATTTACTAAAAACGAGATAGAAATACAAAGATTAAAATAACACAAAACATCAATATATAGAAATAAACAAGACAAATCCATTACAAAAAAAAAAAAAAAAGCATTCATGTAAACATAATTCTAGTTACTGTATACATTAATTTACAAGATATTTCTTGATACTTGTATTTCTTAAGCTTTCTTTTGAAAATTGACACTGTTGGGCATATTTGAAGTTCTTGAGGCAATTTGTTCCACAATTGTGGTCCAGCATAAATATTTGATTGCATAGTTTGATTGCATAATGATTACCGCACAGAGTAGACAATTATATCACTTGATGATACTGTGAAATATGAAACATAACTTTCTTCAAATTTGTTGGCATACTCAATTCAAATGGCAAATAAAGTTGTGGTAACTTGTTGCTTGGTAGGCTACATATTCAGGCCGAGATATAAAGCATAATGTTTGAATATGACTTTTTTTAGTGTTGGACAATTAGAACTTGTAAGAGCCCTGGGAAGAAAATGTCCCAATAGCAGTGGCCATAAGATAACTTTGTAATTCACATAACAATTGAGGTTCATGGTTCATTAATATGGTAAATGTTATTTGAAGTAGAAATTGCTATGTAAAAGGATTCACAAAATCAATGTCAACAAATGTTCATAAAAAGAGAAGTCCGATCCGTGTAGCACAAACAATAAATAAATAAATTCAGATTGTTATGAATAAAAGTAAATACCAGGGGGGTGTTTCCCAAAGCCTTTTTTCAATGACAAATGACAAAAATCAGTGACAAATCTGCTGATCACCAATCAGAAGCAAGGATTTCAGTAGCTTATAACAAAAACTGTCACCAGTCACTGATGACAAGGTTTGTGAAACAACCTCCTTGGAGTATCTCATCTACTGTGCTATTACCTGTACAGATGTTTCCACAACCAAAGCCAGTCCAAACTTAGAATCTCTAATCTTCACTGTCCTCTAGGATAGACAAATACACACATGAAAACATTATGAGAATGAATATTTTAAATTTGTCTTTAAAGTGATAATAACAAGATTAAAGCCCCACTGCATTACTTACTTGCGCCCATTATATAGCAAACAATGCCTAATCAGTGACCATTGGTCCCCCCCCCCTGGTCCCCTTTTTTAAATGTTAATTGAGAGCTGATTTGAAGAGATAACAACCTGTCAGTGACCATGCAGGGAGGTGTAATCCATCCTGGCAAAACTAGTGCAGAGGGTCTTTAAAACATTCTGCTATATTTTCTAAATGAATCCTAATATTTATTATAATCTCATCTCTGAATCAGAATGCAGTCTGCCAACAAAATTAATGCATCATGAAAGTTTTGAAATACAGTCAAACCTGTCTTTAGTGACCACCCAAGGGAAACACAAAAAGTGGTCTTTGTAGACAGGTGGTCTATGTAGAAGGGTTCTTTAGTACATGTTTCAATGAGAAACCATTTTCAAGGGAAACAAAAAATATGGTCTTTGTAGACAGGTGGTCACTACAGCAGGTTTGACTGTACTAACTAATGAACAGTAAAAACTGATTTTTATGTAAATTCTGTGTAGAGTCCTTTTGGCGTATTGCAATAATCCCAAATTTATACCGTGCTGTATAGTTGTATAGATGTTCATTAATAGATGTTATTGCCTCAAATATTTTGTTTATATATCAAAATAACATGAAGAAATCCTTGGTTCTAAATAATTTTGACCTACGTTAATTACTCTGAAATCCAATAACTTCATAGCAAGAAAGGTGTCCCAGACTTGCTCCAACTAGTTTAAAGTTGTTTGATAACACACCTCAAATAGTTCTTGATGTATTACAATTTGACATAGAAGCAAAACGGACAAATATCTGGGACAAAATACCGCATTCAGCAACAACCCCTGTGGCAGAATAAAGGTAAAGCATCTAGCAAATCCATATACAGTCAAACCTGTCTATAGCGACCGCCCAAGGGAAACACAAAAAGTGGTCTTTGTAGACAGGTTCATTCAGTACATGATTCAATGAGAAGCCATTTTCAAGGGAAACAACAAATGTGGCCTTTGTAGACAGGTGGTCACTGTAGGTTTGCCTGTATATCATTTCAAAAAGGTTCTATATAGTACAAAAAGAAGAATGGCTAGAAAGACTGACTTACCATTTGAAGGTATGGAACACTAACATTGAAGGCTTCATTCATGACTGCATGCCAGACGAGTCTTACGTTAGTGATGTAGAAAGTACCAAGGTTGCCCTGTTTTATAAATGTTACAAAGAACAACAGAATACATTCAGAGGAAGACTTGACAAGTAGAACTCCATATTTTGCCAAAATGAGTATTTGATATCAAAATGTTCAAAAAATGTGGGCTTTCCAGGAAACACAAAGACTAAACTCCACCAAACCCCATTGAAGTCAATGGCTAGATTTAACTCATCAAGGCCCAAGTGCTCAGTGACATATAAACCACTTTTTTTCAAAATGGCCAAAATGGAGTTACGTCTTTGTGCCACTGACCCCTCAATTTATAAGCACACAGGCAAAGGTTATAGGGTCCTGTATCATATAGTGAACAAAAGTCAGATATTCTGACAAATCAAACCCAATTACAGAAGGTTTTATCAATCATGTTGTTTATCTTTCACAGTATGATATTTGATGGCAACACGAAGTGAGCACTTCTTTTTAAAATTCAAAGATTACTAGAACTGGCATCTTTGGTTGTTATCTATGTTTTTAGAACAGCTAGTTTCTGTGAGTTCTGCACCGGTGTAATTGGTACAAAGTGCATAGATCAAAGGAGGCACAACGGCTCAGTGGAAGAGAAGTGGTCTCGAAACCTGGAGGTCCCTGGTTAGAAACAACAGCGATGCACTAGTGCCCTATAGAGTGTCTGGAATGCTCCCCAGGGAGTGCAGATTGTGCACACAATGTGTGCAGGCAAGCACTGAATCCAATGACTGGGGTAATGGTATATCTGTAAAGCGTTTAGAGACATTGTATTAAACGCTATATATAAGCAGAATATTATAATTATTATTATTAATGAGTCCCTCAAAGAGGACTTTAAGCAGTCAGTACCCTGGTCGCTAACTAAATTACAAGCCTACACACGCTTTCTTAGCAGTTGGGTAAATAACAAACAAACAAACAAACTTACCTGGTCACTGGAGAGGTTCCAGACGCCTCCCACTTTGTCATAGACCTGTTCCAACGGTAGCATCCTCAATGACTTGTTGCTGATGATAGCACCTCTCAGCTTCACATCACGATACAGCTTAGAGGTCTCATAGGCTCTATAACACACACAGGATAGTAAAGGTAGAATTAGTTATCAGGATATCACCCAGACGCATTTTACAGGGGTGGTTTTATGACAATTAGGCTGTGAAAATCGCTCTATGGTGGCCTACAATAAGTGACTTTTTGAATTCAAACCTGGACTAAACCATCTTCTTTCCCTAATCCTCGACCTAAGTGAAAAAACCTTACCCTAGACCCTATGACACGCAAGATAGTACAACTTTTGATTAACAGTCACAACATCAGTGAGATACATGCTAAAACGGTGGTTCTACGACACATTCTCCAGTGAGAAGGCGAGTTGGCTCAGTGGGTAAAGCGTCTGCATGTCGAACCAAAGATCTCGGATTCGAATCACACCCAGACGGGTGACTGAATCCTTTGTTGTGAGTCAACGTGCCCCTCCCCTTGTTTCATAGACGCAGGCTACGTTAAGTGGAAAACACCCCTTCCCTCGGATCGGACGTTAAATGGAGGCCCCGTGTACAGGAGAGTCACTACCCTTGCACGTTAAGAACCCACTGCACTATTCGTATAAGAGTAGGAGAAAACCCGGTGTAGCTAGTGGTCCACCTACACACCCCTATCAGGCCGAGTATATACAACATCTGCAAGAATCTTCAGTATTGAACGAGGCAGATTATCTTGAAGAAGAAGAAGAAGACACAACTGCTCCTCACTCAATGTCCTACAATGAACCGATTTTCTAACTACATGTACAACCCTGTACCTTACACTAGAATTAACCGTAGCCCAAACACAAACCTTAAACATGAAGTGAAGTCCAACTCGACCCTTACCCTACATTTCTGATGAATTAAAGCTTAGAACAATTGTCGCTGGAGCAAATAAAGAGTCATCATCCATGTACGAAACATAAGATTACATTTAGGATTCGACCCCCACCTTTCATGAAATAGATTTGTTTAAACTTTCAATTAATGCGAAAGATAATAAGAATGTTACCTATGGACTGATATAACTGTGGTGAATAGTCTTGGTGATCCAGGCACAAGATTAGTGAAGATGAACTCAAATCTTGTGTTGTTGCACTTTGTGAGGAGGTATAATGCTTCTGTGGGTCCTCTTAATTTCTGAAAATATATAATACTGGAGTTAATAAGCATTATATTTCTGCATTTTGCTTGATATAATATTAGTGTGTCCATCTTATTGCCCAGTAAGCAGCTTGTATACCCAAGCAATAAACGATCCTTTAATAAATCAAAATTATTTCCATAATCATTTGTGCTGGTGCCTCATTCTGCTTCTGTTGAAATAATAATCTGTCTAAATAAAAATTCATACTAGCTATTCTACAAGGCTGGGTAAAGTGTCTTATGCTTCCTATTTGGGCAAGGGTGCATTGTTTAACATTCATGTAAAGGTAATTGCTATTGAACTTCAAATGTGTATGAGCTTTCTCCACTATTCATAATAAAAAATATACATACATGTATAGCAATTAGGCAGGTTATGACAACCATGGCTTAATTTAGGATACTCGAGTGCTTTCTTCAGTAACTGAAAGATGAAACTTTTTTTAAAGAGAAAGAAACTAATAACCAGCACTTGATGAAAAATGGATTATTATACCCATTTATATAGAGCTTTAACATGGACTGGACAGTATGAATGGATTTATGAATACCGAACAAAAATACTTACCGAGTTGGCGGTTCTCACAGTGATGTTTATGATACAGTTGAGACCCACAGCTATGAGAGAATAAATAGAAAGCAAATAAAAGAAGGGATTTTCAGTTGTTGTTTTTTATTCTCTTTTTCTCTCTGCCTGCCAAACGTTTCTGTTTCTAATCTATTTATTGCACGCCAGGGAATGCACGGTTCCAAAGATGTCCGAATATAAGATTTTGTAGTCTCTTACGAAGTATCATATCTTTCTGAAAAGCTATTCTTTTGAAGGTTTACTTTTTATGTAATCAAACACGTAAAAATACATGTAATTTTAAAATGATGTTATTTGTAATTTTTTTACCTTAACTTTTAAATGTTTCATCCATTGTTGCATTTCAAGACTTTAAAAAGTTTCACAATAGTGGCTGATACATTTCAAAATAAAAATAATAAATTTTAAGTGATTGACAACAAAATAGACAACAAAGATGAAAGAAATTATTCTTCAACTTGGTCTGGCATTATTCATATCAATAATGGATTTCAGGCTTAATTTTCTACTGGTTTAGTGTCAATAAAGATTCAGGTTGAATGAAGAGAGAACCTTTCTTTACTTACAGAGATTAACTCTGGGTAGGGACGTGGAATGCCAAATTACTCTCAGATTTGTAACCAGCAAACGCCCTAAAAGACAAACAAAAACAAGAAGAAATAGAAAGTTATGAATTCATACTTTTCATAATGAAGCAATGAATGATTTCAACTAGATACTGTAGTGCATTCCTTTACTTTTACAAAATTAAATATGATTTTTTGTTGTTGATAGAAGTAAAAATTGCCCATCTAGGTAAAGATAAGGATAAACAAAATTCTGGAAAAATGCTGTCATTTCAGCAGCCGGCCTTGCAGCTCTAGCTATTGTTATGACACTACCAGATGAAGAGTTACCTCAGGTTCTAGTAAACAAAATGCTGGATTTAGCTCATGCTGCAATCATATATTATATTATATTATATATTTGAAAGGTGTTGTAACGATTCAAGCTCTATTTGCTTATGTTTCATCACCTTTATGTGTTCATTCTTCAAACTGTATATAAGTTGCAACTTGTCTTTGATAAAACAATGTTATATTTTTTTTCTACACCTATTCATCCATGATCCATGTAAAATTGAAAATGATTTGTTATATTATATTAATTTTTCATGTGATGTTAACTTCAATGAATTGTGAAATTGTGAACATGCATAAATAAATAAATAAATAAACCTTTAGGTCAGTCAGGAATCCCTTGACTTTTACAAGCCGATCGCCTGTCTGATTATGAAGATATTTATGACTGGAAATGAAAATTTCAAAAACAATTTTCCCAATGTTGTTTTTATAAATCCATTCAATTGGGAAAAATGAGTATGGTAAAACCGGTCACTCAAAGATTTTTTATTTGTTGGGGCACTTAATGACCATTTTGAAGCTCAATTTTTTTTAGGGCTTCAATATTACTCCATATCACAGACACTGAAAACATATAGGGCTATCCATCTCAGATTTAACATTGTTAAACGATCCTTTAAAGCAAAAGTTGCATTCAATTTTAAGATTAAAAGAAGAGAAAAACTAGATGGAATTTTGACTGCGCGCAGTCAAAAATGATGCCTCCGCCATAGAGCAATTTTACAAACCAAAACAGAAGCAATTTTTAAAATTCAAGTTTGATTGTAATCAATCTGTCGCTTTTAATGATAATGCATTCACAAGCTATTTATAGTCAAACATAATGAGCCCTGTGACCTTTGCCCTCGTGACCCCAAAATTTAATCAGTTAATTGGCTCTGCACGATACATACATGACCCAAGTTTGGCAGGAA
Source organism: Strongylocentrotus droebachiensis (assembly GCA_035222895.1). Lineage (NCBI taxonomy): Eukaryota > Metazoa > Echinodermata > Echinoidea > Camarodonta > Strongylocentrotidae > Strongylocentrotus > Strongylocentrotus droebachiensis. The sequence continues at coordinate 24,089 of JAVYIG010005515.1, forward strand.
TCCATCGATCGGTTCTTGAGATAACGCGATCACAAACTATTTTTGTATACATAATGAGCCCTGTGACCTTTGACCTTGACCTCATGACCCCAAAATTTAATCAGTTAGTTGGCTCTGCAAGATACATACATGAGCCAAGTTTGGCAGGAATCTATCGATCGGTTCTTGAGATAACGCGATCACGAGCTATTTTTGTATACATAAATGAGCCCTGTGACCTTTGACCTTCGACCTCGTGACCCAAACATCTAATCAGTTCATTGGATCTGTTAGATACATATATGACCCAAGTTTGGCAGGAATCGATCTACCGGTTCTTGAGATAACGCGATCACGAGCTATTTTTGTATACATAATGAGCCCTGTGACCTTTGACCCTCGACCTTGTGACCTAAAAATCTAATCAGTTCATTGGCTTTGTTAGATACATACATGACCCAAGTTTGGCAGGAATCCATTGATCGGTTCTTGAGATAACGCGATCACGAGCTATTTTTGTATACATAATGAGCCCTGTGACCTTTGACCTTTGACCTCGTGACCCCAAAATCTAATCAGTTCATTGGCTCTGTTAGATACATACATGATCAAAGTTTGGAGGGAATCCATCAATTGGTTCTTGAGATAACGCGATCACGAGAACGGGACGTACGGACGTACGTACGGACGTACGTACGGACGGACGGACGGACGGACGGACAACCAGAAAACATAATGCCTCCGGCTACTTTGTAGCGGAGGCATAAAAACTTCTTTTGGTGATCTAAAATTTGCTCCTGCATTTATTGCTTCAGGATTTATCTTATCAAAGAAATGTGATAGCGCTTTAATTTGATTTTTGGTTAGGTTTAGTGTTACCGTTAATGTACAAAATGGACCGAAAAGCAATTGTCGCCAGATTATGTGTCGTCACAGACACTTTCTTACAGATACTGTCTAAAGAAAGAGAGAGAGAGAGAGAGAGAGAAGATGTGATTAAAAAAAACCAAGTTACCTCTATCTCCATTGTTTCCCTTTGTGTCTTCTATAGAGTCCAGTTTATCTATAATGCTTTCTCCTGGACGCATGTTCATTTGGCTGAAATATGGAGAAAAAATAGTGCATTACTCTTTACATGTTTACCAATGATGCTGCTCACATTTACCATTTTACCTACACATAAAAAATGAAAATATATGCTCTTCTTTTCTATTCTCCACATACATGTACTCTCACATTTTACTTCTTGTAAATGTTATCATAGGAATTGAAACACAGTTTATAAAGGATTACCGGTGTGTGAAGGTGAAAAAGGTGAAAGGTGAAAAAGTTAACATTGAATAGCCCACATTTGTTTTTATTATTCATGCATTTTGTCTATGTCTAAAAAGAGGCTTGAAGCAATATTCTTCGGAACATCTGTAGAAGAACACACCACACAAGTAACCTTAAACCGAAAGCCTAACCATGACCTTAATCGAACCCCAATTCTAACTCTGACCCTAAACCTGATCCTATAGAATAAACTCTGACCTTTACCCTCTTCTTCTTCTTCAAGCTAATCTGCCTCCTTCAATACTGAAGATTCTTGCAGATGCCGTATACTCGGCCTGATTGGGGTGTGCAGGTGGACCATTACACCGGGGTTTCCCCCCTACTCTTATATACGAAAAGTGCAATGGGTTCTTAACGTGCAAGGGTGGTGACTCTCCTGTACACAGGGCCTCCATTGAACGTCCTATCCGAGGGACGGAGTGTTTTCCACTTGACATAACCTGCGTCTATGAACAAGGGAAGGCACGTTAACACACAACGCAGACTTCAGTCATCCGCCTTGGTGGGAGTCGAACCCGGGATCTTTGGTTCGACAGTCAGACGCTTTACCGACTGAGCCAACTCGCCTCCTGACCCTGACCAATGCCATAATTGTACTGATGCTTGGTGGGATACTACAACACACATGTATGCATTTAAGTCAAGGCTTCTTCTAAAAGCACTGAAACAACCAAGAGAAATGTTCTGAAGGAGAGAATTGAAAGAGGCGAAGAGAACCTTGTAATACGGGGCGGAAAGGTAATAAGCGGACTTTTCGTCGCGATGGAGGAGTCGGCGACCACTAGTCTATTAGGAGATGGATTTTTAAAGACACTCACCAGCACTGCACAGTATTGTGATCACGATGTACATAGTGGAACACAGAGCACAGCACATAGAGCAAATCTAAACTTTGAGTATACTGCACCAGTGATTGATCCACCATCTTCAAAGGTTACTGAACAGGAGAAGGTTAATGATCTAACCAATCATCCAGACTGTATTTTGCGAACTGAGTCATCAATTAAGTTTTTCTACACAAATTGTGATACTCTAACAAACAAGAAGGAAGAGCTCTATACAACCATTTCACTTGTCAAACCAGACGTAATAGCTCTGACTGAGATCTACCCTAAAAGGATCAACCAGGATTATGCGATCCAGCCTACTGAATTGCAGTTGCAAGGATACCATTATGTTCTTACCACCAAAACTTAAAGACAGACAGAGAGGAGTAGTAGTTTACTTGAAAGAAGGGATTTCTGGTAGCTTGGTAGACATAGATGAAGTTCAATTTGAAGAATCTGTATGGATACAACTGTCTACCAATGGCACTGATCTTCTCTTTGGTTGTGTCTATAGAAGTCCCTCAAGCAACTCTGAGAACAATATGGATTTGAACTGTCTCCTACGCACAGCGTGTACAAGGAAGTATTCACACTTGATAGTGGTAGGGGACTTCAATTACAGAGGAATCAACTGGCAGACGAACACCAATTGTGGAGTCAGTATCAATGATGAACAATTATTTATTGACACTGTTAATGATCTTTTCCTGCACCAACATGTAAAGGAACCTACCAGACAAAGGACAGGCCAAAGACCTAGCTAGCTTGCTTGACTTGCTCTTAACCAGTCATGAAGATACAGTCAGTGAGGTAACTATTGGGCCACCCATTGGCAAAAGTGACCACATGACCTTTACCTTCGAGATGGATGTCAGCAACATACAGGCAGAGGAGGAGTTACCTACGAGAAGCTACTATCATGCAGATTATGATAAAATGAGGAACCAACTGAAGGACATTGATTGGAGTTCTAAGTTTGAAAATACTTCTGGAATACAAGCCTGGAATATATTTGAGGAGATTCTCCATAAAACCATAGAAGACTGCGTCCCACTGAAGAAAAAGAGAAAACGGAATAGACCAGAGTGGATGAACAGTGAAGCTCTTGAAGCAGTTCGAAGGAAAAGGAAAGCTTGGAATAGATATCGAAAGAGTAAAAGAAAACAACATCCTGATGTGGATTTAGTGGGGTAGCTTAGTGACAAATATACCTTTGATCATGACAGGCCGGACAAAAGCATAATTTTTTCACCAGACATTTGTATATGTATGAGGATCAAAATTAGGCTATGCTCCAAAAAATCTGCTGACACGAATCATGAGTAAGTAGCCTTAATTTACATAATTTCAAAAGTCCCACCTGTGTGACAATGTGTCTGCATTCATAGACTAGCATAACAGGGAATTCCCCTGACTCCCATGAATGCTGGCTTCTGATTGGTCAAGAGTTTGTACTGCAAGCTGTAGTTTCAGAGAATTAGAAAGCAATGGGATTGCAGAGAAAGCTATTTTCATCCTTCTCCGGATCCAGTTGATTTATTTCAGACATTTCCCTCATTACAAACGTAAGTAAATCAGTTTTTACTGTAATAAACATCTTCTTAACTATTTAGGCATATTGTAATTTCAATGATGATATGTACACTTGCTAAGAACAAACCAAGAGTCAGTCCCACCCATGCAAATTTGTGTTATGAAATATATGAAGGTCTGGAAAGGAAGTAAAATAACATTTCAAGAGACGATGAACAAAACTGATTTTAGTACTAGTCAGAAATAATTTTTCTTTTCTTTGCATCACCTTTCATGAAATTGGTGCTATTCATTTCTCTTCCAAGATGAATTGTACTTTGAAAACAAAGGGGAAGATAAGTAGAATTGTGCCATACTCTGCTAGTCTATACCACCAGACACACCTTAACAACTTTGAACGGGGCATAGGTTGGTCAAAATCTAATTCGAGTGAGTGTTTGTGTGCATTATTATAGGTGTATTAGGGTGTGTTATGGTCATATATCAGAGCTAATTTGATGAAGTGTGTACCAATCAACTTTAAGCCCGCATAACTTTACACATAGGCCAGACCTGGGTAATTCAAAGTTGGGTGAAAATTCATTACTGCAATGCGGTTTTTAAGTTTATGCCTTTACATCAGAATTGGACCGATGCCTCTCTGAATGTCTCTGTAAATGGGGACCAAGCATATTTATCTACACTGGTATAGTTACGGGTTCATGTTTTATTGATTCTAAGAAGTTTATACTGTACATTGGGCCGTATACATAAAAGGTAGCAACTGCTTGTAAGCATTGGTTCAACTTCAAGCATAAGATCAAGCATAAAAGCAATTGCCTAAAATCTGTATGAATAACCTTGCTTGTCCTCAAACTTAGCTTTCGCTTGCCTTCAGCATGAAATTAAGCGGTTTTCATTTATTCAAATGTCATTTGTTTGGTGGGAAGCTTTTGCCTGATATAGTAATTCATACTTAGTTGCTTACAATATTTTCATTTAAGCTCTATTAAAGATCCATTATAGAATGATACATCACGAACAAAATCATGACATGACATGACAAAATCATGATCTTGTAAAAATACTAAGTAGTCATAACAACGTAAAGCAAGTGAGAATTCATCTGAAAAATGAACAACTAATTACTTCTGATGCTGCTGGCAAATTGGTGAAATATCATTTTGAGTCACACAAAAGAAATACTAAAAGGAGTACAATTATTACTGTATTATTACGGTTGTTGTTAGACAATTCAAATTAGAATACATGTACGTACCAAAGAATTATAAAAGTTAGGTGCTATATTACTTTTGCACAGCTTTATCAGGTAGTTTACTTCAAAATGATATCATGATCTTGGAATTCACTATGAAAGATAAGCCATCATCGTTTCTAGAAAAGTGCCAGTACTCACACTCAAATTCTTCTGTACAACTGCTTCTAGGTAAAAGCAAAATATTTAATTTATGACTACATTTTTAACAAATGCTTGAGCTTGCTAGCAAAAGCTTTTTCTTGCAATCAATTTATATGCATACAGATTCAAGTAACAGGCTCCCTCAAGCAATTGCCACTCTTTATTCATACGGCCCATAACTATACTTACCATGTAGTATAGGCCTACTAATCAAGGCTATCAACTTTTTATCAAGCCGTTATATTGGATTTTTCCTAGCCAATGATGACGTTAGATTATAGCAGTTTAACTTTATGTCCGCTGAATAAACCAGAGATTATAAGTAAACAAATATGAGAGGCAACAAATACAATAAAATTAAAAAAACATAAACAAATAAATAAATAAAATAAATGGATAAATAAAAAAGTAAGTGACCTGTATCTGCAGGTTTGATTTTCAGTATATTTATTCTCATTTTATATAGGTCATCATGGATTGGAGCATTTGTATAATCTGCAAGAAACATACACAGGAAAAAGTGAACTGTCCGCAAAAAGAATTAATGCACAATGCAGAAAAAGTTTATGCTTCATTCTTGGAAAATGTTGACGAGTTCCGGAAAATAAACTCATTACCGATTGATGTAGACTTTGGACCTGAGGGAACAGTTGAAGCATTTGTGAGAAACAACGCCTCATGGCATCGTTCTTGTCATCAAAAATTTAATAATAACAAACTCAAAAGAAAATTGGAGGGAAAAAGTAAAGATGAGAAAGAATGTATACCTAATGACTTACGACGGTCAAAGCGCCAGAAATCGGAATTTGAATACAAGAGTTTGTGCCTCTTCTGTGAACAAGCTGGAAATAAAACATTGCACAATTTCCAAACATTCGAAGCTGATCAGTCTCTCAAGAGAATGGCAAGTGACATGCAAGATGAAAAACTCATGTCAAAAATACGAGGAAGTGATATCATTGCTCTCGAAGCAAAGTATCACTTGGATTGTTTGACAAAATTTAGGAACAATTACAGGGGCCATCAGCGGAAATGTAGTTCTTCCAAGTCCAACAAGGAAACAGTGGAAGGAGAACGAGCACATGCTCAAGCATTTGTTGAGCTAGTTTCTTATGTTGAGTTTGCAATACAAGATGGGCAGTACATCTTCAAACTATCGTGATCTCCACGAGAAGTATGAACACCGTCTTCAAAGTCTTGGATATCATGTCTCGGTGAATAAGGGCCGATTAAAAACCAAGCTTGTGGATCACTTCTTTGAAACAGACGTACAGGAACAGTCAGATGGCAAGAATGTTGTTCTTGTATTCCCTGAAGGCATGCAACAACTGCTGAAGGATGCTCTCAAGGACAAGGATTACCAAGATGAAGCTTTCCTGTTTGCCAAAGTTGCAAAAATCTGCAGACAAGAAATGTTCGGGAAAACACACTATATGTTTTCTGGCAGCTTCCCTACAAATTGTCAGAAAATGCTTCCAAGTCTTTCACTCCTATCATCAATGATCCTGTATGGACCAGATATGAAGAACAATGATGACGATGATGACTCACAAGTATGGCACACGATAGCCCAGATGTTCCTCCATAATTCCAAAAAGAGGTGTATGAAACCGACTACACATAAACGGCAGTCACTGGACAGAGAGCCTCCACTTCCAATCTACATTGGCCTTAACATCCACACAATGACAAGGAACAAGCAACTTATCAATCAGCTAGCCAGGCTAGGTATAAGCATCTCCTACGACCGAGTTCTACAGCTTGAGAAGAAACTGTCAGTGGCAATGTGCAAACAATTCACAGCTGAACAAATCGTGTGCCCATCCATTCTCAGGAAAGGCCTCTTTTCTGTTGGGGCACACGACCATCACGGACGTAGGCGGATGTCACAGTGGTTCCTTCCTGCAAATCCAAATGAAAAACCTCAACTCCTTGATGCTTATAGCATAGTCGAATCAGTCCACCTCAAAGCCTCATCAACTACTGTTCCAAAGGCCACTATGACAGCTGTAGATGGAAAGCTTCAACAAGCAAGAGAAAAGGAAGGAAGATGGATTCAGCATGCCTCTCAACTCCTTGACAAAGATCCTCTTGAAAAAGGTGAACCGATCTCTTGGGCTGCATATCATGCATCTCAGCAATCACCTCCTCTTGATCCTCCTGCTGTGGTTGCACTTCTCCCTCTCTTCCAAGAGAAAGCAGATTCCCCTGCTATGATAAAGCATGCTATGAATGTCCTCAAGGCCATCACTAACTTCCTCAATCCAGGTCAAACCCCTGTGCTGGCGTGTGACTGCCCAATCTTTGCTAACTGCAAGCATATACAATGGACCTGGCCTACTACGCATGGTGAGGATAAATTTGTGATCATGTTTGGTGGCTTCCATTTGGAGAAAGCCTTGTGGACAGCACTTGGTGATTTCCTTGACCAAAGTGGATGGACGGTAGCTCTGAGTGATTCAGGTGTTGCATCATCGGGCACAACCAACTCATTCATCAAGGCTGCTCATGTTACAAGGACCCATCATGCTCATCAGGTAACTGCCCTAGCTCTTTCAATACTACAAGAACGTGCATATGAACAGGTTGCAGTCTCAAGTGAGGGTGATACATTTGAAGACTGGAGACAGGCTATGTCCAGTAAAAGCCCTACTTTTCAATATTGGGACTTGGTGCTGCGAACTGAGATTTTGATCCTGATATTCATTAGAGCTCATCGAGAGAGAGACTTCCTCCTCTTTGTGGAGTCACTGCAAAGCCTCATGTTCTTGTTTTTTTGCGCTGGACCACTACAATTACAGCCGTTGGGTTTCTGTCCACCTGCGAGATATGCAGTCCTTACCAGCCACTGTGTCAGAGGAACTCCAGAAGTACTGGGTTGTGAGCAAAACACAAAAGAGATTTTCTGCACTTCCCATTGATCAAGTCCATGAACAGGAAAATGCCAAAGTCAAAGGAAAGGGTGGAGCCGTGGGCTTAACTGAAAATCCTGTTGCTTTCCAACGTTGGATGCTTGCAGGTCCTGAGCAAGCCAGGCTGCTGACAGAATTTGAAAGTGAATACTTACCTGAAGAAGATCCAGAGGAAAATTTCAGACATCATGAAGAGACACAATCAAACCAAGAATCTTTCAGAAATCAAACAGCAAAACTGATGAAGACAATCAACGAATATGGCAGCCCTTTCCTCGAGGATCACTCTGAATTATTGGTCTTGCACTCTCGGGAATGTGCTGATAAATCAGTGGTGGAGACAGTACAACATATCGAAGCACTGGGTTCTGATCAGTATCAAACATACAAGCGGGAAGCAAAACTATCCATGCACCAATCAAGAAGAATTCTCTCCCACTTTTCAAGACACCAGTGAAGGCAAAAGGGAATCGTAAAACTGAGAAAATTGCATCTCTTCGGAATGATGTGAGCCTCTTTGGTCATATGTACATTGCAAACCAGCTGCGTGACGGTGACCCAGCCGTATTCTTCAGCCACGAGAATCAGGCATACCCGCCATCTATCTCAAATAGTAGGAAACTGCGCTTGACATCCAGCAAGTCTAAATTACTAACATGTCTGAACACAAATGGACAAGGAGAGCCTCCGGCACAAGTGGACTGCAAGATTTTTGATAGTGCAGCTCTAGTTCATGGGTTACCAGCAACTTCCGTGTCAACATTTGAGGACTATGCAAGAACAGTTTTCAAGCCGTTCTCAACCGTGAATTGCAAGGAGTCAGACGACTGGATTTGGTGTGGGACAGATACTTGGCCTGCAGTATCAAGGAATCTACTCGCCAGAAACGAGGAAGTGGAGTACGCACAAAGGTAGCATCCAAGACTAAAATGCCAGTCAAATGGAAAGACTTCCTCCAAGACAGCACCAACAAAGAAGAGCTGTTTGCATTCCTGACACAGACCGTGGCTGCAGGAGAGTGTCCCAAGGGCAAGGAGCTGTATGTAACGTCGGGTACTTTATTGTTCCTGTGCTTCTAATTCGGATTCATACTAATTTGTAATAATTATTTGACTGAAAAAACAGCAAAATTCAATATCATTTAGTGTAATTATTAGCAATAAATGTAGAAAAGCATACCTGCCAACCAGTAACATTTTATCAGATTTAAACGCAAAGGGCATTTTGCACAACTACACATATAGATCATCGTACACACCAAATTTGATCATAATAGCTTAAATGCTTCATGTTAATGCAAAAATATGTGTTTACCAGGACAACGCTTTATCCGAGTACAGTTTCCATGGAAATGCTTTGTCCGAAAAACAAAAAGAGTATGTCTTGCACATCTATTCCCCAGCTAGTGCCGTCATGAACACTAAATGTGATTTCAATTGCTTCAATATTGTGGAAGTAGTTCGCTCAGCAAGAGTTTTGCAAAAATATCTGGTTACCATGGCAACGCTAGGTGGCGCACAATCACAAAGGGTGTTTTTTATAACCACACTCATAGATCGTTATAGATACCAAATTTGACATTAATTGCTTAAATTCTGTGGAAGTAATTTGCACTATAAGGTTTGGTAAAATTGTGGTTACCATGGCAACGCTTTGTCCGACAAACACAAAAAAACATGTCTCGCACATCTACCCCTCAATGTCATCACATACACCAAGTTTCATTTCTTTTTTTGCTTCAAAACTATAGAAGTAGGAACACTGTTGCTTTATTTTTTTGGTTTTCCTGTGATTATGTAATGAATAAATGATGATGTCATAATGACGTCATTTTTACCACCTTTCCAGCATCAATTTTCTTGGAGCATAGCCTTTTTTAAGAAGGTACATCGTGAAGATAATTTGGTGAAAAAATCATGCTTTTGTCCACCGTGTCACGATTTTTTCACTAAGCTACCCCACTAATTTGAACTGGAGGGAGTACACCAAAATAAGGGACATAACCACCTCTGTGATCAGAAAATCAAAATCTGACTTCGAAAACAAACTAGCAGCTGAAATTAAGTTGAATGCCAAAAGCTTCTGGAATTATGTAAAGAAACAGACAAAATCAAAACCATCATTGCCTGATCTACAAAAACCTGACGGAACATGGGCTAAAGAGGACCAAGAGAAAGCTGAGACCCTTAATGAGTACTTTGGTAGCGTTTTTTCAGTGGAGGATATTCATACAGTTCCAATACTTGACAAGAAATGCAGTAATCTTCTCACTATCATTGAATTTACACCAGAAGAAATCGATGGCCTGTTAATGCATCTAGACATCAACAAATCTCCAGGTCCAGGTCCTGATGGTATTCATTCGCGTGTGCTGAAAGAAACACATACTGAGATTGTCGAACCACTGCAAACAATATTTACTAAGCTAATGAACAAAGGGAAAAATCCATCAGTATGGAAACAAGCAACAGTGGTTCCAATCTTCAAGAAAGGCAAGAAGAATGACCCAGCCAACTACCGACCTGTGAGTCTGACATCCATTATATGCAAGTCTATGGAGAAACTAGTAAGAAAGCATGTCATAAATCATTTAGAGCAGAACAATTTAATGTGTGATGAACAACATGGATTTCGGGCTGGAAGATCTTGTTCGACTCAGCTATTAGAAGTTTGCGAGGAGTGGACAGATGTCATTGACCAGGGTCATAATGTAGACTGCGTCTATCTGGATTATCGAAAAGCATTTGACAGCGTGCCGCATCAACGGCTCATATGTAAACTTCAGTCTTACGGAATAGAAGGTCCCTTACTTGCCTGGATTAAAGACTACCTCTCAGACAGGACTCAAAAAGTTGCAGTAAATGGGAAAGAGTCGAGATCCATTCCTGTGACAAGCGGTATTCCGCAGGGAAGTGTGCTCGGACCAACATTGTTCAATGTCTTCATCAATGACCTGCCATCAACTGTTGACTCCCACATGAAGCTTTTTGCCGATGACACTAAGTTATACAGGACAGTGGACTCTAAAGCTGACTCAGATTTGCTACAGATGGATGTCAACACCGTAACAAACTGGTCCAATGTATGGCAATTGCCCTTTAACAAAAGTAAATGCAAAGTACTTCATTATGGAAGAAAGAACCAATGTTTTGACTACACACTGGCTGCTGGTACAAACAAGCCTTTTATTAAGACAAAGCGGACCGGGAGCCAAATATCTGAAAAAGCGGCTCCCGGTCCTTAATTTTTTTTAGAGAACCGGGAGCCGTTTTCCAGGACCAGGAGCCGTTCCCAAAATTGATGAAAATATGTATTCTTTTAAATCATTTGTTAACCATTACCTTTTACTTATTCATTATTCATTGTCATTAGTCTATATTAGTACACTATAAATTAACCCTGCATTGGGGCTTTAATCGGATCGGAAGGGGGATACAAAACAAAAATTAACAAAAAAATATTTAAAAAAAAAAAAAAAAAAAAAATCGAAATTTGTCAAGTTTTAGGCTATCAAATACTAAATAAACAAGCAAAGCTGGGATTATTTTGTCATTTGGAGTTGTTGTAGACAATGTTTGTTAATATGAAGTGCCTTTTCATGACTTTGAAATGAATAATATTAGTCCAAGAGAAGAGGCAAAACATGCGCGAGCCGCCATCTTGGATTATAATGACAATGGAAGACAAAATGCGTGCTTACATTATAATCCAAAGTGGCGGCTCGCATTTTTTACCTCTTCTCTTAGACTTACAGTATGTCATTAAATTCAAAGTCATGAAAAACACTAAATATCTACAAACACAGTCTACAAAACTCGTCTGAATGACGAACTAATCCCAGCTATGCATTTTTTTTAAAGTATTTGATAGCCGAAAACTTAAAAATTGTCGGCATATTTATTTTTAAAAAATATTTAAATATTTGTTTTCTACCGATTTTTTTTCCGATCATTTTCATAGATCGGACTTCGTGCACGAAATTCCAAAATTGTGATCTATTTCCATCATGATTGCCACGATTTTTATATAGTTCCAGGAAAAGAGTTGTGAAATCAAAATTTGGATCGTGATTATTCAGGCCATGTATCCTGAATTTTGAGAATCGTTTTTCAAAGTAAGATTTTCACAACAAAGTCAAACTTTTAGACGGAGTGAGAGTGTTGCTCGCCCACTCTCGATCTCCGCTCTGCACGATGGCTAGCTAGCCGGCCGCCTAAACCTAGCGGTGCATGGCGCTAGGAGTAGGAGATATACGTTAGCGGCCGCTCGTAGTCGTGCTGCAATTATTTCGGGGCGATTTCAATTAGGACTCTCCCGAGGACTCTCATCATAAAATGATTTGTTAGGGTTCATTCAGTCCACATTTAACTTGTATCAAGTAAGTTTTTGTCACATTGGTGAGCATTTAGTGCTAGACATGTGTAAGTTTCTGAAACAGGAAATTTTAATTCTCTCAGACCGGGCGCCAAAAATAAAAAATGACCGGCGCCCGGTACTCATTTTCCCTGTCTCACCGGGCGCCAAAAGTCAGGGACCGTTGGGTAAAAATCGCCCGGCGCCCGGTTAATAAAAGGCTTGGGTACAAATATATTTTCAGTTCCATCTGGTAATGAGGAAATAGATTTGGGAGTGCTGTTTCAACAGGACCTGTCTTTCAGCACCCATGCAGCAGATGCTGCCAAGAGAGCCAACATTAAGTTAGGAATGATAAGAAGGTCGTTTTCAGCCTTGCAAAAGAAGGGGTTCCTTAGTCTCTACAAAACTATTATTCGACCAACACTAGAATACTGCAACTCTGTATGGTGCCCAATACTCAAGAGAGATGAAGACATACTAGAAAAAGTCCAGCAGAGGGCCACCAGACTTCTTCCAGAGCTGAGACAAAAAGCATACCCAGACAGACTTAGAGAACTACAACTTCCTACTTTGGCTCAGGGGCGTACGCAGGATTTTTTCAAGGGGGGGGGTTTTAAAATATTCTGCTCCCGAAAATTTGAAAATCGCGCCGGCCGAAAAGTCGCTCAGTGGGGGGGGGGGGGGGGGGGGGGGGGGGGGTAAGCGGACACTTTTTTTTTTTTTTTTGGGAGGTCCAAAAAAAATCGCAACAACTCAGCCAGCCGAAAAGTCGCTCAGTGGGGGGGGGGGGGGGGGGGGGGGGGGGGTAAGCGGACACTTTTTTTTTTTTTTTTTGGTCTCGAAATTTCAAAATTTGACATTTTTTTCGTTGGGGGGGGGGGGGGGGTTAAGTCACCTTATTTAGGTTAGCCGTGAGTATAATTTTTTTTTTTTTTTTTATAATAAAACAAAAAAAAAAAAAACCAAAGGGGGGGGTTTTAGGTTTTTTTAGGGGGGTTTACATACATAAAAATACCAAAGGGGGGGTTTGAACCCCCAAAACACCCCCCTGCGTACGCCCCTGCTTTGGCTTACAGAAGACAAAGAGCAGATCAGATACAGATATTCAAAATACTGAGAGGCTTTGTCAGAGTGAATCCTTCAAAATTCTTCCAACTAGCAACTGGCTCAATAACAAGAGGCCATGATTTCAAGATTGTCAAACAATGTTTCAACACAAGACATAGGCAGTATAGTTTCTCAATAAGGAGTGTAAATAATTGGAATGCTCTGCCTAAGGAAGTAGTCAATGCTACCAGTACCACCATTAACCAATTCAAGTCATCCCTAGAAAGGTATTGGAGAAACAATCCAATTCAGTTTGAACCATACTTGAGACGGGATGCAACAGTAAAGAGGGACAAATAAGCTAAGCTTCCAGTCTCTACACCCAAGTATACCAAGTAAGTAAGTAAGAATGACATTTTATTCTCTTCAGAGGATATGATTGGAAGAGCTAGAGTCTGCTTCCATCTTCTATCAAAGTGACTTACCTGGGGTTGATGTCAAAGCGGACATCCCTGTCCTCCCACAATGCATCAAGAACGGTTGAACTCATGGTGTATTCTCATAAAACGACCAGGGACCTGTTTCACAAAGCCAGTGAGTCGGTGACAAAGCCAGTGAGTCGGTGACAAATCTGTTGATAACCAATCAGAAGCAAGGATTTCAGTAGCTTATAACAAAAACTGTCAATTGTCACTGATGACAAGTTTCGTGAAAGGCTGTTAAAAATAAAGCAAAGGAAATACAATGTTTGGGCCTTGTGACCTTTGTTTACATATGAAATAACTGATCTTAACTTCCATGTTGCATGCATCTGCATCCAAAGTTGATTAATTATATGCTACAAGTCAACATGACAGGCAGATTATAATGGTCACTGTACGTGTCATATAGATCTAGGTCACATTGTATTGTTAATATTCTCTGTCTCTTGCTCTCTCTCTCTCTCTCTCTCTCTCTTTCTCTCTCTCTTTCAATTTCGTGTTTACTGCATTGATCTACGCCAGTGCACGTTTGTCACGTTATGAACAGAATACGAGTGGCGTTAGGTTACGACTTTGATTGGTTTTAAAACATGATAATCCTGATGGTGCCCATAATCATATCGGACATCGGCTCAGCTCTGATGCTCTTGCGCCGTGTACGGTATGTACGCCTGGTCTGAGCAGTGAGCAATGGGCTGGTTACGTTCTTCGAGCTTTGCGGAATACACCAGTTTACAGTTGTATCAGTGCGCATGCGCAGACAGTTGACCTCGGGTCAGTGGCCCCGGAACAGGGCCAAATTGGCCCTGTTCCGGGGCCACTGACCTCTGGTATTTATGCGTAAATTAAGATTGCGCCCATGCAAATGATGACAATGACAATGACAATGACAATTTCGCGCTGCGAAATTGACAATAGTCAATGACAATATAGGGTCTATGACAATGACAATAGACAATAGTCAATGACAATGACAATAGTCAATTGACAATGACAATATCACTGCGCGCTGCGCACAACGCAGCGCGCAGGCAGTGATATCATCATAATTTGCATGGGCGCAATCTTAATTTACGCATAAATACATGACCTCTAGGTCATTGGCTTTGTTTAAAATGGCGCACACAACTGTAAACTGGTGTATACACCAGTTTACAGTTGTGTGCGCCATTTTAAACAAGGCCAATGACCTAGAGGTCATGTATTTATGCGTAAATTAAGATTGCGCCCATGCAAATTATGATGATATCACTGCCTGCGCGCTGCGTTGTGCGCGCATATCATCATTTGCATGGGCGCAATCTTAATTTACGCATAAATACCAGAGGTCAGAGGTTATTGGCCCCAATTTTTGGGCCAATAACCTCTGACCTCTGTCTGCGCATGCGCACTGATACAACTGTAAACTGGTGTATTGAGCTGCGGAGCTAGTCTTTAATACACAATGTGAATGGGTGCACTCCAGCCCCGGACTCCAGCAAATTAATCCAATTTAAAACCCATTTAAAACACAATCCTTACAATCTTATGGGTTAAACCTGAATCGGAATAGTAAATGAAAGCAATTCTTTTACTTCGTAGCATACATACATTTGATAATATGACGGTGACACTCCAGAATTCGCAAAATTAAGGCAGTTACTAGGAACGCTGTCGCAGTATCCGAAGGAATGCCACTATGGTGTCGTCAAGTAATAATTACAAAGAAAAAAGTAAATCCATGAAAATAAAAAAAAATTGTGATGATATGAGGCTTCGACCATTATACTGCTAATGTATGCTAATCTTTGTCGATATATTTTCCACACCAACAGTGATTGTGGTCTTTGTGGATACCAACTTAAAAGATGAGACGAGGCCCCATAAGATACCAAAATATAATACATCTAAAATGGGATAACTTTCTTATTGTACTTGTCAGAGATTGGTCTGACTTGTGCCCGCTTCTAATTTGACATGCTCCCGTTTTTTCCTTTTTTGCTAATTTTATAATTAAGTAGTTTATTGTTCTTCATATATTTATTTATTTATTTATTCATTAACAAAACCTATCTATCTATTTATTTTCATCGGATTGTCTCACTATTTCATGTTGTATTTAATTTATATTTTTCCTTTTTCTTTCAAAAGAAAAAAAATTGTAAAAAGTATTACGAGTAATATAATTTAATTTCATCCCTGTATTATATTCCAGAAGAGACATGCAGCAGTTCATAGAGTGGTGAAGTGTGACGTCATTAAAATCTAATTTTAGAATTTTGCAATTTTGTCTTCATTTTCCGAAAGAGCGTCAAAAATAATGTCCAAATGTCGAAAACCAATTGAATATGTTAAGTGTTGGCTGAGATATGACCATCTGAATAAATATATGTCCTATGGGAACTCAGTGTTATATGCTCTGGCTCCTAACCATAGTATGGTTAGGAGCCAGAGCATATAACACTGAGTTCCTATGGGGAGTATATTTATTCAGATGGTCATATCTCAGCCAATACTTAACATATTCAATTGGTTTTCGACATTTGGACATTATTTTTGATGCTCTTTCGGGAAATGAAGAAAAAATTGAGAAATTCCCAAAATAGATTTATATGACGTCACAGCTTCTGTACTCTATGGCAGTACCACTTTAGTTGTTGACATTCCTTTATGTTTTTTTTTTTTAATTTTATGTTATAATTTGTAACCACAACAAAAATTGAGAATGATCGTTTTTGTTAGGATTTAAATCAATAAAAATTGAATTGAAATGAATCAAATTGTTCATTTCACTAATTTAAGTTTTTCTCTTAACGCCTTCTGAATTTTGGTGCTACTCAACATAATGTTATGGATCACACAGTTGGGGATTATAGATACATGCAATTGTATTTATATCTCCGTATATCAATTCGACTGTGTTTTTAAAACTTTCTTGTCTGATATTATTATTTGTATTTTTTGTACACCTATTGAAAGAACAGTTCTTTTCATTCTTATTGTTTATTGCTTTTGATTTATGTAATGAATGTGATGTGAAATATGAAATAAAACTAAACTAAACTATAAAAAAAATGAAATAGAAGATAAAATGTATTGATTCAGTCAAATAATGTTGTAACACACTACGATTTGTTATTGACATCTACAAATTGATGCAGTGTTTTGGTTAATGAGTTAAAAATAATGTGGGATTATTATAAAGACTTTCTCAAGAAATTTATCAATGGCAAATTCAAGAGCCTATTGTATTGACTGTCAGATTACGTAATGTCGTTGTAATTTTTGCACATTACGGATGGCAGGGGCGGATCTAGCTTTTTGCCAAGCGGGGAGGGGGTTGACCCAGGATTTTTCAAAAATCGCGCCGTTTTACTTTTTTTCTTTTTTTCTTTTCCCCCTTTTTTTCTTCACTTGGCCGACGAAGGGGGGGGGGGGGGGTGGGGTTAAACTGCCGAACCCCCCCCCCCCTAGATCCACCCCTGAATTGCCATAGACAAATCCATTGAAATTGACTTGGTTTGACTTTTAAATGCAGGGCCATTTACACTTGCATTTATGAAAGTCAGAGGCGGCACCACCATTTTCGGGGAGCGAGGGGTGATTGAAAACCACAAAATATATGACGTCTATATTGAGCATTATGCAAAGCCGATGTCAATCTTTGTTTCTATATAGGAAGGGGGCGCATTCTCATCTATAATATTACATCGATCAATTGAATGGTAACAAACTGACGGGGGATGATGAGTCCGGTGATGAGTACTCCTGTAGTTCCGGCCAATAAAGGGGTGGGGGGGGGGGGGGGCGGCAAACGTTTCACGGCGTTCACTGTAAATGAGTAATTAATAGGACCAGGCGTAGTAATACTATGAGAATATAGTCGTAGCATTTCTTTTTCTTCTTATGTTTTGATTCCCTCTCCTCTACTTTCCTCTATTTGAAATTCGATGTTAATTCTTTATTATTTTATATTGTTGTTTGTGTTCTTGAACTGGGTGTTTCTCCCCATTTTAGTACTTTAAAACAAAAAATCAATCTTGAAATTGTACGCCGGGATTGTACGAGTCTAATGATATCTTGTTGTCATAATACGACCAAAATGTTTGTAGGTCTATATAGCTAGCCTCGGGCTAGCCTAAATAATAGTCATCCCGTGATCATGGTTGCGCGCGCAGTAACGGTGATGATATAATTACAGTCAAACCTGCTTTAGTGACCACCTGTGGGGGGGGGGGGGGGGGGGGGGGGGGGGTAGTGAGCACTGATTTTTTTTTTTTTTTGGCCCTCGAAAATTTACAAATTTGCACCCCCCCCCCCTCCCCCTAAAAAGGTAAAAATCACGTGTTTTTATACACGTTTTCTTTCCAAGGATTGATCAGCCATACACGAAGAAGACGAAAGACTCAGTGATTCATGGTTGGTCGTTAACGAAATGGAGTAAAGTATGTCATCCAGGCGCGGATCCAGGATTTCTTAGGGGAGGGGGCCCAACTTTTTTTTTTTTTGCTCCCGAAAATTTGTTTTTTGGTACTCGAAAATGTTAAAATTTGCACCCCCCCCCCCTTGCCCCCTTGAGCGCCAGGGGCGGGGGCCCAACCCCCAAAAAAGGTAAAAATCGCGTGATTTTACATGATTTTTTTCTCAAGGGGGGGGGGGGGGGGCCGGGCCCCCCCCTGGATCCGCCACTGATGTCATCAACTCTGTTTGTTGCTACGCCAGGCATGCAGCCAGTGAAAAAAAAAACTCGTTTAATCAAATTATATGGAAATGCAAGTTTTAACAAACAGAACTTTGTTATTCCTAGCTCATTTTTCATGATTGAGGTGTCATATATAAAAGGGCAGAAAATGAAATTTCTAGAAATGTGATTTTCTAGATAAGATAAGATAAGATTTTATTCGTCTTTCTTTCAAATGACATACAGAGCATAACATTGGATCATAACACATTTACAAAGCAAAATAACAAATTATGATAATGATAAAAAAACATAGCTAACTAAAAGAAAGACGAGGAGACCCTGGTAAAAGCAGAGCTTGTAATTATTAGGGTCCCCTCTGAGCCGGATAAAACATGATGAATAGATATTTGTGACTACCTAGACCCCTGTTACACATGCGTCGGCTTTTAAAGCGGGCCCCGGAGGCGGCCTCACACCTGCAATTTGAAGCCGCCTCGAGATCATCAAACCCCTGTTACACATGATCTCGGGCCCGCAATTTTGCGTCTACACATAGGCCGGCCTCACGTCGCCTTTTCACGAGCTGATGTTGGGGCGGACTCCAGAAAGACAGAAAGAGAAAGTGATAGAATGATAAAAACAAAGAATAACATAAGAGAAGGTAATAGAAGGAAGAAACAAAGAATAACATCAGGAAAGACAGAAAGAGAAAGTGATAGAATGATAAAAACAAAGAATAACATAAGGAAAGACAGAAAAAGAGAGTGGTAGAATGATAAAAACAAAGAATAACATACGATAAGATGAAAGAAGGAAGAAACAAAGAATAACATAAGGAAAGACAGAAAGAGAAAGTGTGATAAAAACAAAGAATAACATAAGAGAAGATGAAAGAAGGAAGAAACAAAGGATAACATAAGAAAAGACAGAAAGAGAAAGTTTGA
This sequence comes from Strongylocentrotus droebachiensis, assembly GCA_035222895.1. Taxonomy (NCBI): domain Eukaryota; kingdom Metazoa; phylum Echinodermata; class Echinoidea; order Camarodonta; family Strongylocentrotidae; genus Strongylocentrotus; species Strongylocentrotus droebachiensis. The sequence goes on from JAVYIG010005515.1 coordinate 43,566, forward strand.
TAAAAACAAAGAATAACATAAGAGAAGATGAAAGAAGGAAGAAACAAAGAATAACATAAGAGAAGATGAAAGAAGGAAGAAACAAAGAATAACATAAGGAAAGACAGAAAGAGAAGGTTATAGAAGGAAGAAACAAAGAATAACATAAGGAAAGACAGAAAGAGAAAGCGATAGAATGATAAAAACAAAGAATAACATAAGGAAAGACAGAAAGAGGGAGTGATAGAATGATAAAGACAAAGAATAACATAAGAAAGACAGAAAGAGAGAGTGATAGAATGATAAAAACAAAGAATAACATATGAGAAGGTGGCAAGCGCGCCCGATGTATTATGTTGATAATGATGACAGGTTACGTCACTTCCGCTTATAAGCCGGCCCCGAGTCCACTTTGGTGTTACACTTACCGATTGCGGGACTGAGGCCGGCCTCAAACCACATCCAGAGGTGGACTGAGTCCACCTGGCCTCAGTCCGGCTTTTCAAAAAAAGTTGGTGTTACACATACGTCGAGCCGACTCCGGGGCCGGCCTCAGTCCACTTTCAGACGTATGTGTAACAGGGGTCTAAACAATAGGGAAAAGGGGGTATAACAAAACAAGAAGTGTACACACACACAACAACAACAACAAAAAGAGAGACTAGACTAGACAAGACGGGAGAAAAGAGAAAATATGAGAAATAATAGAAGAATACAGCACATCGACAATAGGCACAGCACACAACGGGCACAAGACAACAGGGGGAGGGAATAAAAGGTTGACAATCTGAAAATATTCAGTTAGACACATATTAATATCAAGAAGAAAATTTACATTTATAGTAATACATGATATATCTTGGCACCATAATAACTACAAAAATGAACTACTCTATGAGTCACAGTATTTATCGAGAAGATAAACCTTAAGTTTACACTTAAATGAAGAGAGACTAACAGATTGCTTAACGCTAGAGCCTAGAGAGTTCCAAAAATTTTCTCTTTGAAATTCAGATACCGCCCGTCAAATGATTTTTGGTTTCCTCTCTTCAAATTGTTTTTAATCACTCATGCGTGAAATATGCATCATATGAGTCGCATCAAATGAAAGAGGAGGATCTAAGCTTTACAAATAGTTTATTACGATTATAATTAAGTTATGATAAAACATGGATACTTCTCGGTTTCATTTTTTTTTCTGGGACGCACTGCATAATAAGCATGATAAGTAACGGACCTAGAGGTCGATTACAAATTGATAAATGGAACACTATAAGTAGTCTATAGGCCCCATGCATAGAGCATATATTTTGCTTTTAAAAATATATTACTCTATGACCATATGTCTACTTTTTTTTTTTTTTTTTTTACCTCTGTCAATATTTACAAGACAGCGTTACCTGACTTTCCCCAATTATTAAAACGATTTTATTTTTCGTAAATTTAACTTTTAATTTCTTTCAAAAGTTAACTTTCGTTACTCTTGTTCATTTTTTGTTTCTGCTACTATCTTTCCTTTGCGATATTTTTCATAAGAGCCTGGTACAATCGTCACATTTGACTAGCTATTTTAACGTACACTTTCTGTGTAGAGTGCATGCTAGACGCGCGCTGTACATAGCATTCCTCGATCTGCACAGTTGATCTGGCGGCACGGTTAATTTTGTTGTTGGTGAATTAGAATCTCAGCTCAGAACGCCAAATTAAAAGCGATGTGGAGCATTATAATTAACAGCTGAAATCTTTCAACGTTCAAAGATTGGTAAGAGTCAAATTCAGATACTTAAATCTCTTACTTTATTTTAATAAAATTTAAGCTAATGTCATGAGTAAACGCGCACTCGATTTTGTGTGCTAAAATACTCCCCATAGAGATTGCACGCACCCCTATGCAGTCTACGTGCGTTGCGCGATCATGCAAAATTGGTCAATGTTTTTATTACCAAATCGAGATTCAAACCTTTATTGCTTGTGATCCTGTAGGTGATACTCAATAAATGAGGTGTCATATGAAATAGCAGGTTTTTCTCTGTATTTCTAAAGGGGCGTCATCTCTTAATTTAAAAAATATCTTGGTCAAAACAGAGATTTAAACATTGTTTCCATCGTAGCTCAAGTCTGAGATTTTGCCACTTTTTAGAAATGATGCCACACGCGATATGTATTCCCAGTCGTAAGGAATATATCTAGACCACTAGGCCTAGATCTATGTGCTTATTTTTTTGCTAGCCCCAAGCCAAGGTTTTCGCTTGTGTGTGTTTGTGTATTCGGGGAACGGACCCGCCTACGGATGCACAATGAAGGCAAAAGAGGTGGAGCTTGCATTCGCGCTCAAGTATCGCTGCAGCTAAGCAACGCTTGCATATCGCGCGATGCAGCTGTTTAGCAAAACAAAATAACTCTGCGTGTAGATCTACGTCTTTTTCGTCGATTCTGACAAAAATTGGATGAATATTGCCTAGATTTTTTGGGGCTGTATGTTTTGATAGAAGATTGGTGAGTCTTGAAATTTGAAATGTGTTATTCTGATTAGATATAAATGTTTTTTTCAAAAAGTCTTAAATTATGATGTACGATTATGTTTGTTTGTAGGTCCATGATGTTAAAAGAGATCAGATGAAGAAGAATGCCAGTGCCTACAGGATCGTCAGACCCAACCTCAGTAATGAATAAATATCGCAACAATGTCACTGTCCTTGCAGACTCGAGATCATGTAAGTATTCCTCTTAAGTCTTATCCTGTCTTCATTAAAACCTGTCTCGATCTATGTAACTTAAGTTTTTTCCTCTCTAATATTTGGCAGGGGGTGAATTGTGTGTCTGGATGCTTAAAGACATAGACTTGACTTCTGGTAAATATAGAAAATAAATTCTGACAGAATCTAACAAAACTTACACTGAATATTCAAGATTACAAATAAATGACATGTGGCGAACAATTCTGGAAGAAAATGTATCGTGGCTGAGTACAATGAGCATAGAAAGCTAAAGAAATCCGGGTAAGTAGGCCCAACACCATGTGCGCACAGGTTACTATTTGCAAATGGGAGTTGTGCTTTTTATCGAAGAGGATGCCCAGTAGGTTTGTGTGTGTTTGTTTTTATTTTACTGGTTCAATTAACCAATCTACTGCAGGATAAACAATCCAGAATAAATAATAGCAATTTTCTCTCAAAGCACGATTCCCATACCACAGCTCAAGATTTGTTTATAGCTTTAAGTTTACAAAGATCATAAACGATGGAAATCTGTCCATCTAAAATCTGAATTTTTCTTCTGTTTTCCAGCTAATGCTACTCTAATGTGTATTCTTACAATTTTATTACTACAATAATCAAATGCTGCTTGTAAGTGTCTGCTTGCATGGTGATGTAGATATACAGTAGGCTTGCGGGTGCACCATGTGAGAGAGAGAGAGAGAGGATTGAGGAGTCCTAAAAAGGACTCTCGGTAATCTTTCTTGAGGATGTGTAGTCCTGAAAAGGACTGTTTGTGTAGTCTTGAAAAAGACTGTTGGTTATCTTTCTTAGCTTATAGTTCTAAGGACTATAGCGCTTGGAGAGGATGAGTGGTGGAAGTGGCTCGACGTTTCGAACAGGTTGACTATCCGTCGTCAGGAGTTGACTATCTCACATGGTGCACCCGCAAGCCTACTGTATAATAATCAATATGTTCAAGTAGCGAAAAGGGTGGCTGTTTAGTATGAATCAATTTCATTTGCAGACACAAACGTAATAATAATTGCAGAATGATGACAAACATATGCGAGGAGAACCAGGTGACGAAGTATCTCCATGGTCATAAGCCATGATATTAAGACTTGATTGTTCTTTAATTATTTTCCTTATAGGAACAATCAGGTTTTGATATCTAGGTGAAGACCAATAGAGTTCTTTATGAATACTTGACATGTTCCTATTTGCTGAAAAGATCTGACTGCAACTGATTAATAAAAAAGGATTGGGTATCTTTGTCTCAGATTTTGAAACAAAATCCTGGATTTACCTCATGCTGCAATGATAATTATAAACCTTCAGGTCAGTCAGGAACCCCATGACTTTAACAAGCCAATCGCCTGTCTGATTATCAAGATATTTATGATTGGAAATCGAAATCCAATTTTTTGTTTTCTTAACAGTTTTATATAACACTACAGTCTATTGGGGAAAACAAGTTTGGTGAAAGTGGTCACTCATAGATTTTTACTTTTTTGAGGCACTTCATGATCATTTTGAAGCGCAATTAGTTTAGGGTTTCAATATTACACCATACTACAGACACTGATAAAACGTAGGGCCATGCATCTCAGATTTAACATTGTTAAACGATGCCTTTAATGACCACAATCTTTTTCATAATGTAATGAGGTATTCTGAAGAGTTTAACATTTTTACATTTCTTGATGAATTATTTTTCTCAAATTAGCTGATGAAACCAGGCTAAAAGCTGCACAGGAGATCAGTGAAAATTTTGAGGTACGTATTTGCTGTGTTGCATTTTGTCAGACAATTATCATTGTCTTCTCTATTTCGCTAATTGCATCATGTATCAGGGGCGGATCCAGGATTTGTCGATAGGGGGGGCCAAAAATGTGAAAATCGCGCCGACCAATATCTCGCTCAGTGGGGGGGGGGGGGGGGGGGGGGGGGGGGGGGGGGGTAGGGTAGTGATCATAATTTTTTTTCTCGTATTTGACCTCGGAAATGTGAAAATCGTGCCAACCAATATTTCGCTCAGTGGGGGGGGGGGGGGGGGGGGGGGTAGTGATCATAATTTTTTTTCTCGTATTTGAACTTGAAAATGTGAAAATCGTGCCGACCAATATCTCGCTCAGTGGGGGGAGGGGGGAGGGGGTAGTGAGCATCATTTTGTTGGTATATGACCCTGAAAATGTGAAAATCGAGCCTTCCAATATTTCGCTCAGTGGGGGGGGGGGGGGGGGGGGGGGGTAGTATGCATAATTCATTTTTGGTATTTGACCCCGAAAACTTTTTTTTATTTTATTTTTTATTAAACAAAAAAAAAAAAACCATGGGGGGGGGCGGGCGGGCCCGTCAGGCCCCCCCCCCCCCTGGATCCGCGCCTGTCATGTATAACTGATTGTACAGGAAGGGAGCCAGTACTGTTTCATTGATCATCTGATCATGTGTATGTGGTTGTCCTCTAACTACACCTGGGCGCCGTTTCACAAAATTTACCATTGATAGTAACTTTGCCATCAATGGTAACTACCATGGTAGTTGCCACCTAGTAGAGCCTTGGAGTTAATGGTATTAATGTTGGACTGGAGATGTTAAGGTTTCTGTCCTATACATATATACATATACATGTAGATAGTTCTTATTGTAAGTGTTACTGTCATTATTTAATAGCTTTGTATCTGTTTCTTTTGTATACCTCTACTAAATGGAAGACTGAATTATTTTGTGATGCTCTTAAAAAAAATTCAGTCACTTTTAACAACATGTATTTCTTATTCCACCTTTTCTATAGTATGGTTTTTGTTTAACCAATTATTCTTTTTTTTCTTTTTTCTTCTTCAGGTTATCATCTCGTCATCGCAGTACCATAGCTTCCTAGAGACGGCTATTCCACACTTCTTGAAAGTTCTTAAAGATGAGAAACCTCAATTTATTGCTGAGTCCCCTCTCCAGGTATGTATAATTGAAATTTTACTGATAATTTAATTGTAGTAATAAAAATGGAGGCAAACGGTGCGGTTATAATTTACTTGTTTACATTAGGGTCTGTTTACTAGTCGAAAGATGATTAAGCTAGAGTGGTTCAGAATGTCTAAATTTAAAGAGAACAAGAGAAAATAAATGAGACTTTTCCAATGCTTTTATGGTTCATAACAACTTTGTAGTTTGGAACCAAAAGTTTGAATGTCAGCCTGTAAGATAAACGTAGGAAATTATTTTTTATTGTACAATGTTTCAAGCATTGTTGATTCAGATTACTTCTGTACCTAACCAGAGGAATTAAATATCATCTTTTAATTTTGCTAATTTTCATTATTTTGATCAAGTTGTAATTCATCAAGAGCTATATGTGGTATGATTGCTAAGGAAAGAATTATTCACATTTATTTTGATAGCACCTACGAAAACTTCTGCTTGAGTTGCTGCATCGTATGCCAACCAATGAACAGCTGAGAACGTTTGTGAGGCAGATTCTGGAGTTGATGTTCATCCTCCTTGAAGCAGAGAATGAAGAGAATGTCTTGGTTTGTCTTAAGATCATCATTGAGCTTCACAAGTACTACAGACCAACCATGCAACCAGAGGTAAGGAGGAGGGGGAGGGGGAGGGGGGGGGAGGAGGAGGTCTTGGTTTGTCTTAAGATCATCATTGAGCTTCACAAGTACTACAGACCAACCATGCAACCAGAGGTAAGTGATAGGTGTAAAGTGATAGGAGGAGGAGGTGGAGGAGGAGGAATCAATCAAAAGAATAATAATAAGAAAGTGAAGGAGGAGAAGGAGAACGAGAAGGAAATGAAGGAGGAGGGGGGAGGGGAAGACCTATGAACATTCAGCTCTTTGTTGAAAGGGGGAGGGGGAGGGGGAGAGAAATCAAAAGAATAATAGTAACAAAGTGAAGGAGGAGAAGGAAATAAAGAAAGAGGAGGAGGAGGGGGAGGGGAAAGACCCTATGAACATTCAGCTCTTTGTTGAAACGGGGAGGGGGACGAAGACGAGGAGGAGGAGGAGAAGGAGGACAAAAAGGAATGCTTATGAAAACGTTATCATATTTTAGATATGACAAGAAAGGGTAAATGATGTTACCTGTCATATCCCTTATATACTACCAATTATATATTTTTTTTATTTTTACAGGTGCAACACTTTCTGCAGTTTGTCAAGTCTGTGTACAAGGACATTCAAGTGAACATGGTAAGCAAATACATGTAACCACATCTAAAGATTTCATTAAACAAACCAACAATCTGTATTTCATCGTAGGACCATTTGAATCACTGTCCAAAGTTCTCATTCCAGTTAACGAAGATGCTGGCCCTCTAAATCAGATTCTATTTAAGTTGAACAATGCACATTGAATGAAGTATCGCAGGAAAATCTGCCAAATTGAATACAAGTTCAAGTTTATTTGAAATGAGTCTAGAGAATGAGAGAAATCAGAAATTTATGAATTAACAACCTAATGATTTGATAGTCCATTATACAAGTTTTCTTTGGGGCAAAATATGTTCATGTAATTTGAACTCTTTAATACCTTCATTAAATTTTGTTGAATTATTTTGGGGGAGATATCTTGACAAACTCATTTATTTGGGTTTTTATAACTTCCCTTTTTCCATGATTGTTTAATTTTATTTGAATGTACTTATGTATATTCTAGTGAAAGATTTTGCATGTTATTAACAGAACCTTTTGCAAATGTATGTGTTCTTGTAATGTGCTTTTTATGGAAATGAATTAAACTTAATTGAATTGAACAACGATTTTGATTTTGTTTCTTCAGAAAACCTACTTCCTTGATGTGATCCCCGGTACGCCTGCTCCAGACCCTATGAACATTCAGCTCTTTGTTGATAAGGCTGGTTTCTCCTGCCAAACGATCATCACTATACAACAAGCTGATGGACAGAAAGTTCAGGTATACAGGATCAAATAATCTGTCTTTTAAAGGCCGTCTGTACTAGTTAGTTTGGCTAGGAGGGATTATACCACCCAGGCTGGTCACTGACAGGTGGCTATCTCATCAACTCAGCTCTCAAGTAACATAAGAAAAAGAGGATCATGGGGGACCAATGGTCACCGATTAGGCATTGTTTCTATATCGAGGGAGCAAGTAGCTACAGGTAGCACAGTGGGGCTTTAAAGATAAGGGAATTACACAAATATTCAAGTTTGTATGTAAGTGAAGAAGTTCAATTAAATTGCATTTTCCCTGATTTTGCTTACAACATGTCGAGCTTTCGTATATCAGTGATTAATTTCAGATACTAATGTGATTAAAGCTAATCTTGAGCTCTGGTATGGGAATCGTATTTTGAGAGAATAAGGCTTATTAGCTATAATTAATTCTGGCATGTTTATCATGCAGTAGGTTGATTGTTTGAACAAGTAATATAAAAAAAAAATACAAAAACTTGCTGGAAATCATCTTTAATAAAATCAAACGGGTTGACGGCCAGTCTGTTTTTTTCAAGATTTGGTAATGTCACTATCAATAATTAATTTTTAAAATACAATTTTGTTTTGTTTGTTTTGATCTTCAGCAAACCATCCTCCCCAAAGGGGTGAACTCGCTAAAAGTGTTGGCCGAGTATCCAATCATCGTGGTTCTCATGTATCAGCTTTACAAGCAGAATGTACACAACGTCGTAGCTGACTTCATACCCCTGGTCATGAATACCATTGGACTACAACCCACCCAACAAGCAAGGTTAGATGATTTCCAGTCATAAAGTAGTTTGTGTCGAACTGTCTCTCTCTCTCTTTATTTCTTTCTTTCGCAATGGCTCAGTGGTAGAGCAGCGGTCTCATGACCAAGTCCCTCAGAGAGGACTTACTGTAAAGATAAAACGAACCAACTTTCTTTCTTCTTTAATTCTTAATCTCTCTCTCTTTCTCTTTTCCTCTCTCTTTCTCTCTATCCCTCTCTCTCTCTTTCTCTCTCTCTCTCTTCCTCTTTATCTCTTTCTTTCCCTCTATCTCTCTCTCCTTCGTCTCTTTCTCTCTCTCTCTTTCTCTTTCTCTCTCTTCCTCTGTCTCTCTCTCTCTCTCTATATCTGTCTCTCTAAATATCTTTCTCTGTGCTTTTCTTATATATTTATTTGTTTATCATATGTAAATCTGATACACATAAGTCTTGTGCAATTCGGCATTATTGCCATGAATCTTTAATCGCTTAGATATTTGTCTATTTCTGGCTATTAGCAGATGATACCACTAATGACATTCGAGTCTGCTCTTTGTGAAGTACATGTAAATAACACCGTTCTACTCTGTTTTAAATGTGAGGCATAACAAAACAAAGTTTGTGAACTGACAATATTTCTCTTTTGTTTCTACGAGCAGAGCATCACCTAATTTCAACAAGGAGATGTATGTGGATTTCATCGCTGCTCAGATCAAGACTTTATCCTTCCTGGCCTACATCATCAAGATATACCAGGTAATGAACCTAAAACAATTCCCATTTGTCAGTATTGTTTTCTATTAAGATAATGTTTGTTATATTTGATTTTCGTTTTCTGTTGATATAATGTTGGTATGTTTATTTTCTTCAGTAATTTACTTCAAACAAAAGGGTGTTTTTTTGGTCATATTAGTTTCCTTGAAAGAATTTCTTAAAGGATGTGTTGGAGGAAAGAGTGGAAGGAAGTGAGACCGAGAGGGAGACCCAGAACCAACTGGGAAGAGAATTTCAAGAACTGGAGTGGACTTAAACTGCACCAGTGCACCAGAATGGCAGAAGAAAGAGTAAAAAATGGAGAGATGTTGCAATCAACCTCCGAACCAGGAGATGATACTTACATGTAGATAGATAGATACAATTCTACACTACCAGGTACGAACATCTTCAAGATTAATCTTATCTTTTTTTTTTTTTTTTAGGATTTGGTGAACTCCTATGCCCCTCAGATGGTGAAAGGCATGCTGGGATTGTTTGGCAACTGCCCCAGTGAGGTTGCCCATCTACGTAAAGAACTCCTGATCGCAGCCAGACACATCCTCGGAACAGACCTCAGGAACAGTAAGTCATGCTTTTGGCCCTTTATTTTTATACCGATCACTGTCACATTATTTTCAAAATCAATATTACTTGGAGATGCGGGTTAGTCTAGCGGTATGTTCACTTGGTCAGCTCTCTCTCTTTGTCTACAAACTGGCTCAGAAACTTAGTCCTGTCTTACGGATGGTGACGTTACAGGTCGGTCCTCAAACGTAAATAATAATATTTGATTGAAAAATATCAGTAAAACCCAGTTACACACATGTGTTGAGAATAATCTTCAAATCATGATGTGTTTCTGTGATTTTATTGCTTCTATAATCATGTGCTCTAGGGACAAATGTTTTGGGGTCTGTGTAGTCACTACACCGACCCCAAAACAATTGTGGAAGACATCTACTGTTTGTGTCCTCCACTAACTAAATTCCTAATTTCTTCTTTTTGTGTTACTCAAGGGAGGCGTGGTTGAGGGGAAATCAAAAAACCTATTTTTATTGTGTGCTCACTATGACCCCTGTTATACTCTTCATTTTGTTTCTGATTTTTGTTTACAGAGTTTGTTCCCAGTATTGACAAGCTGTTTGAGGAGCATGTCTTGGTAGGTAGCGGATGGACCAGCAAGGAATCTCTAAGGTGAGAAGCAGTGGGTGATTTAATTATTGAAATGCTTAGATGAACTGATAGGAATGTTCTGCCAACTGTTAACTTATATTTTCATGTAATTGGATGGCATTAATTTGAGGTGTTGTTGTATGAGTTTAATTGGGCAATATATGCCTATTTGCCAGGGGAAATCAGCTTAATATCTTTAAATTGGTAACATTAATAAAAAAGAACTTTGATGCCCTGCCAATGAAATGATATACATCATGTTGTTGTGATATGACTTATTTAACTTAGAATAGCAATGAATTCAGATATAATGAAAATAACGTTTTCAGCATACAGCACCTTGCTGTAAAGTATGTCATATTTTCAGATGGATATTTTGAAGTGCTATTTTGGCTGACACATGGGTTACTTCTTTTCCTACAGGCCATTTCCAAACATCAACAAATAAATGTCTTTAAACAAATGTTTTGTTTTATATTAAATTCTTACTTCAGCTACATGAGTTATTAGGCTCCCAATGAATACATTTATTTAATCTTACTAAGTCTGGGAATTTTTAACCTTGATAATAATAATACTCAGTTTTTATATGGCGTAAATTACAATTATTAAGTCTCTAAGCACTGGAAATAAAAGAAAATCAAGAAGTACCGTATTTGCCGGCGTAAAGGCCGCAGTATTTTTGGAAGAGAAAATATCAAAAAGTCGGGGTGCGGCCTTTACGCCGAAAGAGTAAAAATCGCAAGTCAAAACAGCACGTCCATTATTTGTAGGCAACTTCATACAACAAAATATATATACAAAATTGACTTGAAAACACATCGGACAAGATCTTTTCTGAACCACGTCAGCAGCAAATTTGAAGAAGTTATCTTTTTAATCGTTGTGCAACCAAAGAAATAAGAAGAAAACTGACCAGAAACTCGTACTTGTAAAGTTGTAAAAATGTCCTTAAGAACACCGATGATTGCGCGCTGTGCATCTCCGAAGGTGCGTTGGATTTGTTAGCAACTCCAGCCCCGTAGCTCCCCACCACAGCGTGTGTGAGTAAGGTATGATTTTGGTACCTTACTCACACACTCTGTGGTGGGGAGCTACGGGGCTGGAGTTGCTAACAAATCCAACGCACCTTCAGAGATGCACAGAGCGCAATCATCGGTGTTGTTAACTTTTCAGTAAGATAATTCTGAATTATAATTGAGACTATCTAATTAATTAAAGCGACAAACTAACCTTGGTAGATCTCTAATAACAATACAAAAGCTTGTTTATTTTCTCCATTTGACGGTACGATAGGGGTAAGACCGGATAACATTATAAAATAAAAAAACATCCTTCCACCATGCTTCCACCCTGCGATAGGTTGGCCATTCAGGTTTCTGTATGCATGCGAAGCGCCCTCTAGTGTCCCATGAATGTGCTAATCTGCCTAAAAATCGATGAAGATTTGCTAAATTACGATCATTTTTTAGGTAAACTTCCTGTAAATTTATAAAATGATTGATAATTTTGGTATTAGTTTGTAGGAGAAATAGAGTTCTACGGGAAAATTACAATTATTTTCTTTGGTCCGTTTTTTTTTTTTTCCTTTTTTTTTTTTTCCCCCTTTTTTTTTCCTTTTTTTTCTCTACGAAATGTCAAAGTTGGGGGTGCGGCCTATGCGGGGGTGCGGCCTTTACGCCGGCAAGTACGGTATAGAAGAAATGAAAAAATAAGAACATAATAGCATGATAAATATCCAAGCTGGAAACTACCTGTATAATACATCGTATTGTATAAAGAATGGTTCAAAAATTTTGTTATACCCACCACATTATGAGTAGTACATGTTTCTTTTTAACCTTTGTTACATATATACACATGTTGATTGTATTTCTTTGTTTTTAACCAAATGTGGAAAAAAACTTCAATGGAAAAGAAAATTGAATTGAATTTCTGTTCTTACAGACCGCTAGCATACAGCACCCTGGCCGATCTAGTGCACCACGTGAGACAGCAGCTACCCTTACAGCACCTCTCTATGGCCGTCCATCTCTTCTCAAAGAACGTCCATGATGAATCCTTGCCCTGTAACATCCAGACGATGTCCTGCAAACTGCTCCTCAACCTGGTCGAATGCATCCGACAGAAGAGTGAACAGGACGGGGCTAACGTAAGTTTACCCATCAATGGTTGAATTTTTTATCCAAATTGGCAACTTTTTTTTTTGGTGATTACATTTTTCAATAAATTTGCTGCAAACTACTCCTCAACCCGGTCGAATGCATCCGACTAAAAGTGAACAGGACGGGGCTAACGTAAATTGACTCATGGATGGCTGAATGTTTTTTCAATTTGGCAACCTTTTTTTTAGTGATTACATCCTTCAGTAAAAGGTTCTATAGTCATTCATATAAAGTGTGTCTATTTGCCAACTTAATGTAAGTTTACTCATAGATGGCATAACGTTTTCTTTAAATTGGCAACCTTTTTTTTAGTGATTACATCCTTCAATAAAAGGTTCTATAGTTACTTATATAAAGTGTGTCTATTTAAATGCCAAGTGCTATCAGTCTAATCTCTTCCAATTGGTAATGGAAAAAACCCAAAATGTTATGTGTTCTGCTAACAAGTCATTTTATATGTGATTTAAGAATATAGGATTACATTTTGAATTTTTGCCAAGTGAAATCAATTTGCCTCTTCATGTGGCAACACTAATTTCCTTGATTCCTAGCATTTAATGAACCAAATATTTTGTTTTTAATGTGTTTTTTAAAACTTTACTAAATATATATTCATTCAAGATAGTGCTCAGTTTGCCATTTACCTCTAGAACCTGTGTATGATGCCAATTTAAATATTTTCATGTCAAAAGTTTCATCTTCAAACTTCATTTTATTGCTCCATGAAAATGGATGAAAATCTGCCGTGATGCCACACACTTTTCACTCATGCTTGTTGTGTCATTGATAACAATTTTTGAAGTGTGCTGTGATAAAATGAGTGTCATTATTCATCATAGCAGCTAGCAGAAGAATAGTAGAAGTGTTGTGGTCTAGTGGATAAGTCACTCAACTGCAGATGACAAGGTGCAGGGTTCAAGTCCCGCGGCGGCACTATTGTCCTTTGTCAAGACGTTAATCTACATTTGCCACTTTCCACCCAGTTGTTAAATGGGTACCTGGTAGGATGCGAAAGTTAATGTGGTTAGATGAGCAAGTGTGCGCTTGTGAAAATAACGCCCGACTGGAATGCTCCCCAGGGAGTGGAAAATGTGTATACATTGTGTGCAGATAAGGCCCAAAAAAAAAATCATTTGGTTGTCCTCGACCGCCCGCTCGTCATTTTCGGGCCGCTCGCATTTTTTTTTTTTTTATATTATTATTTTTTTTAATTCATTTTTTTTTTTTTTTAATTCAATTTTTTTTTTTTTTTTTTTTTTTTTTTTTTTTTTTTTTTTGAGGGGGAGTAATCTTAAATGCCAAACATACCATTTTATGCATTTGCAAGGATCAAATTGCATCCCGTTGCCAGTTTTGTCTTTTCAGTACGCAATTAGGTATTTATTTAACTTGCCATTTTTGTCTCGCCTGCGTAGCAAAAAGCGAGACATAGGCGCCGCTTTTCCGGTGACGGCGGCGACGGCGGCGACGGCGTCAACATCAAAAACTTAACCTAAGGTTAAGTTTTTGAATTTTTGATATAATTTTTAAAGTATAGGTTCTTAGTCAATGAAACTTGGATTATAGGGTAATCAAGTATCCCCAATCATGTGAGTAGAATTTCAGATCACAAAGTCAAGGTCAAAGGTCATTTCAGGTCAACAGACTTGGACTATGTTGTAGCATCATCATCGAAAACTTAACCTAAGGTTAAGTTTTTGAATTTTTGATATAATTTTTAAAGTATAAGTTCTGAGTCAATGAAACTTGGACTATAGGGTAATCAAGTATCCCCAATCATGTGAGTAGAATTTCAGATCACAAAGTCAAGGTCAAAGGTCATTTCAGGTCAACAGACTTGGACTATGTTGTGGCATCATCATCAAGATTTTCAAAATGCTTCGTTATTTTTCAACTGATTTTGATTCTGATTGTTTCATATGATAGGGCTAGGAAGGGGATTTAAAACTTGTACACAGAATCGTGAAATTCATTATCTATGCTAATTTATGCAAATTTATTTGAAATCACAAAAAATGCTTCTTCTCCTTCATTTCTCGACCGATTTTGATTTGGTTTGCTTTATCTGGTAGAGCTAACTTTGGTACACTAAACTTCTACACCGAATTTTGAAATTGTTCTCCATTAATTAATAATAGTAATTTATGCAAATTTTTTCCAAAAATAACAAAAATTGCTTCTTCTCCCTCATTTCTTGACCGATTTTGATTTGGTTTGCCTTATCTGGTAGAGCTAAATTTGGAACACTAAACTTCTACACAGAATTTTGAGATTTTACTCCCATTGATTAATTATGATAATAATGCAAATTTATTCCAAAAATAATTTAAAAATCACAAAAAATGCTTCTTCTCCTTCATATTTCGACCGATTTTGATTTGGTTTGCTTTATATCGTAGAGCTAACTTTGGTACACTAAAGGTCTACACAGAATTTTGAAATTGTTCTCCATTAATTAATTATGGTAATTTATGCAAATTTATTCCAAAAATAACAAAAATTGCTTCTTCTCCCTCATTTCTTGACCGATTTTGATTTGGTTTGCCTTATCTGGTAGAGCTAAATTTGGAACACTAAACTTCTACACAGAATTTTGAGATTTTGCTCCATTGATTATTTATGGTACTTTATGCAAATGAAATGAAATTATGTCCCTTCCAGGGCATCACATTTTTATTTTTTGACCAGTTCAAAAGTGTACCACGATATTTGTTGTTGCGAGATGCGGATGAGCACTACAATGTACGTCATTGACGTTCTGGTTTATCATATTGAATTGCGTTATGCAGGCGAGACCGCCGAGAGCGTTTCCCTTGTTATTTTTCTATGTCAAAATGCCGTTTATTCAAATCAGGTTCTGAGCATTATTAAACTCATTTTAAGCCCATCTGTACTAGTTCACAGGAGGGATTAGACCACCCTGCAAGGTCACTGGACAGGTGGTTATCTCAAATCAGCTCTCAGTTAATATAAGATAAAGAAGATCATGGGGGACCAATGGTCACCGATTAGGCATTGTTTGCTACATAGAGGGCGCAAGTAGCTATATAAGTAGTACAATGGAGATTTAAAAGGTGCTGCATTTCAAAGCCCAAAATACTTTCTGTGTTGGTCTTGATATTCATTGTACATTAAACTGGTATTTTACCATATTAAAGTGTTTTATAGACTTTGTTTGTTTAAATGCTTGACAATCCAAATGATTTTTTTTTTTTATGGAAAAAAAAAATTAAAAAAAAAAAAAATGGGGAAAAAAAAAAAAGACACACAAAAAATAAAGTTTAAAAAAAAAAAAAAAAAAAAAAAAATCCGCCCGCCCGCCCCTACTCCAGAAAATCAATCGAGGACAACCAAACATTTTTTTTTTTTTGGCCTAAGCCTGAATCTGATGATCGGGGTAATAATGTATCTGTAAAGCGCTTAGACACATTGTATTAAGCGCTATATAAAAGCCGAATAGTACTATTAGCACAACTTAAAAAATGAAATGATTGTATTGTACATCCCCAAGTCATTTCACATTACATTTCGTTGAAAGTCATGAAAAAAATGCAATTCCTGCTTGTTATTAAAGACACAATCATCAAAGATTTAAGTAGTCAGGGGGGGGGGGGGGTAAAAAATGCCCCCCTCCCCCTCAGTCAGAATAGGGTCAATATCCCAAGGTTAACGCTCTATAATCCAACTATTATTACTTTTATGTATATTGTTAGAAGTGTTAAAGTAACACAAATTTTCTGTAATTACATTGTATGCTTTATAATCCAATTAATTATCATCATTTTCATGTACATGTATATTCAAAATAATCATATTATGTTTTCTTGTATTAGTTTTTTGCATGCTTTGATACTTTCATTTCATTGAAATAATGACAACAGATGCTATTGCTTGCCATGCTTTATACTCATGTTAAAGCTTTATTCTGATATATTAGTACTGCGTAAGTGCTTACTAATTTAGAGATACAGGTACAGGCCCTCTTTTGGAATTTTATTATTTGAAATAGTCCTTAAACATCATCACACAATGAAAGGAAATTTCACAGAATGCATGAGGTAACAAACAAATGATATCTAGGCACTGTCAAGTGAACCAAAACACAACCCCCCCCCCCCAAAAAAAAAGAGTAAATTGAGATATCCCCGTAAGTCATCCCTAAACATGTATAACAGGTGATTGTAACGGTTAGTTGAGATTTTCAATGAAATGTGATTTGATTTCTAGTGGTGAATTTGATGGACCAAACAACCTACCGGTATCTACTGCACTGTACGGCAATTTTATCACTTGAAATGTAATGCTTTTACCAGGGCCCTGTCCACAGAGCGTTGTGATTGATCCAAATCAATTGACATGTGGTTATCTCATCAAATCATCTCTCAATTAACGGTCACCGGTTAGGCATTGTTTGCTATATAGAGGGCGCAAGTAGATACAAGTAGTGCAGTGGGGCTTTAAGCTTTGCTGAGCATACACCATTTCATCACATTGATCTTTTGATTGCACTCACTCATTCGTCATTTCTTTCTCTTCTCCTGCCCCCCTCATCCTCATCCTGCCCCCGCCCTCCTCATCCTGCCTCCCCCCTCATCTTCTCCCCCCTCCCCCTCCCCCTCCCCCTCCCTTCTCCTTCTTCACCCCCTTTAAAAACAAACAACAGAAATTGTTTGTATTGCAGGCTCGGGAGATCCTGATGAGAATGCTTGAGGTCTTTGTGCTCAAGTTTCACACCATCGCCGATAACCAGCTTCCTGTCATCTTTGATAAATGGTGAATAAATTTCTATTTTGTCTACTTTTTTTTTAATGGTTCTTTTATGATTATAAACACAACAATATAGTTTCTCATATATATACAGTCAAACCTGCTTTAGTGACCACCTGTCTACAAAGACCACTTTTTGTGTTTCCCTTGGGCGGTCTCTATAGACAGGTTTGACTGTACCAACAAAAAGTTTGAATAGAGGCATTTACAAAATAAAACTTTGATGTACATGATGTGGTTATATGTAAACACTCCAGAAGCTTGACATAAAGTGAAGTTAAAACAATTAGGAACAAATGAATGAAAGTGGAAGTATAAAGAGAGCAGTGGTACAGAGGAGGGTGAAAGAAATATGCAGAACACACACGAACCTATAGTTTGGAGAAAAAGGAAAAAAATCAATTCAATCTCTGTTATGTTCTGTGCAAGGGAGATGAAGATTTAATTTGTAAGCTATAGACAGCTACAACAAATTCAGTTGAAAAAAAATGAAGAAGATGAAGATAACTTAGGTTCCTGTATACAAAGGTTTTCTGTCAAGTGATTATGGTTGGTTGAATGTGAACAAAAGTATTTTCATGAATTTTACAGCACATTTCCTTTCATTCGGTCAAGTTCTTCCAGTTTATTAAGACTAGAGAAACACATCATTCTTTCCTAGAGTGAGATGAAGGAAGATTAACATGAAAATCTTTTTTTTTTTCTCAGCCGCCAACAACAAGAGGCAGCTCAAGAGAAGATGCTACCTCCGGTATCACGCTCCATTTCAGTATCCTCCGCAACCGCATCCAGCTCCACCACCACTACCACCACCACCACCACATCATCATCATCAACAGCATCAGTATCACTACCACCCCCACCACCCACCCCGACCACACCCCAAACCATGTCCTTCGCTTCCCTCTCCACCACTGCCACCACCATCCCACCAGCAACCCCCACCACGCCGGCCCCGCCCGTCACCCCGGGGGTGTCCTCCATCACCACCGCCCCCCTCTCCTCCCTCTTCCCTACCCGTGAGAAAGACGAGAGCAAACCCAAGAAGTACCTTCCTACCGGCCTGACTCATTTCAATAACTACTCGGTGGTAGACTGCAGGAGTTTGGTTAAGACGGTGGTGTGTGGCGTCAAGACCATCACGTGGGGTGTCAGTGCCTGCAAGGTCTCAACAGGTTGGTACTGAATATCAATAGACAACTCTTGTCTTTTAATGACAATCCCATTATCATGATATCAACTGCTGCACTGACTGATCACTGATACTACTTAATTTCTTTTAAAGGCCGTCTGTACTAGTTTGGCTAGGAGGGATTAGGTATTATATACTACAATCGATGTGCCAGTACAAGGCATCGATCTATGGAGTTTAATATTTGATTTTCGGTCAATTGTATAAGGTTACTCCTTGTGCCGAGTTAGCCTTGATCCCTTTAAAGCCTGTCTGCACTAGTTTAGCCAGGAGGGATTAGACCACCCAGGGTGGTCACTGACAGGTGGCTATCTCATCAACTCAGCTCTCAATGAACATGAGAAAAAGAGGATCATGGGGGACCAATCGTCACCGATTAGGCATTGTTTGCTATATAGAGGGAGCAAGTAGCTACAAGTAGTACAGTGGGGCTTTAATTAATAGCAACTTCAAAGTTCAGATATTACAATTATATTGTATTGTAGAGGGCATGAAATAACAGTGCCCAGTGATACACTTTCTAAGCTTTGGAATAGGACAATGATTTACACAAGTCCTGAATGGTAAGGCTTCCAGATCAAAAGAATGTATTAAAACAATAATCAGGAATTATGTTGTCATTCTTTGGCAAAGGATCTTCCAGAGGCCTTGTAGTGACTGGATGAATAAGGTATTTCATAAGGTACAGGTACAAGATAACTGAAAGATAACAGTATCAGAATACATTAGAAAACAAATAAATGCAGCTGTATCATGGTAAAAATTCTAGCTTTACCATCTTTGATATTTTATGATCGTACAGTTGTATACCTTTGATTTTGTGTTCTGTATTAAAGGGCTCACAGTGCTGTATTATTTTTAGAAAGATGCCATGCAATCTTTTGGTGGTTACCAATATTCTATGCATACCTTTGTGTTTTTACAGATCCTAACCAGAACAAACAGTTTCATCCTAAAGAAACGGCTGTCTTCATCAAGTTAGTCAAGCATGGTGAGTCCTGGGATCCGTTTCACAAAGCCTTTTTTCAATGACAAATGACAAATATCAGTGACAAATCTGTTGACAACCAATCAGAAGCAAGGATTTCAGTAGGTTATAACAAAAAATTGTCATTTGTCACTGATGACAAGTTTTGTGAAACGCCCCCCCTGCTTTTTCCTCTTGTTGGATTCTGTCAACAGTTCATGTTTAAAAGGTCCAACCATCATTACATGCTGTGGTCATTGGGATATCTGATATTGTCAATGTTGAGATGCAATTTTGGGTAGACGGAGGGGGAGGGAGGGAGGGAGGGACAGAGAGAGAGAGAGTGAGAGAGAGAGAGAGAGAGAGAGAGAGAGAATGAGAGCGAGAGAAAGAGAGGGAGGGAGGGACAGAGAGAGAGAGAGAAAGTGAGAGAGAGAGTGAGTGAGATCACTTGACTGGGAATGCAAAAGTTGTGGGTCTAAGCCCCGGCATGGCACTTATGTCGACCAAGGCATTTTCATCAACATTGCTCCTCTCCACCCACCCACCCAATGGATAACCGGTATGATGCGAACATCGAATTTGATTGGATGATCATGTTTGCACTTGTCAAAAAGACAGGCCTAATGGGATGGAGAGTGTGAACTAAATTGATAAAGAATTGTAAATGAATCGTAAACTCTGTAAATGATACCGTAAGCACTTTGGTCTGTTATGTTTCAACTGGAACATTTAAGAAAAAGGCGTTTTCATTATCAGTGGAATAGAATTATCTTGATTTTCTTGTCTTTTTCTTTCAGCTTTGAAGGCCTTGGACATCTATCAGATCCAGATCTCTCCGACAGGACAGACTAGTATACGAGCAGCCAATACTCAGAGCGTTCGACTCAAAGAAGAGAAAGAAGTCCTGGAACATTTTGCTGGAGTGGTAAGTGTTGTAGTTGAGTGGCCTAAGCACTTGACTCGAAATTCAAAGGTCGAGGTTCGATCCCTGATACGGCACTAATGTCTTTTGGCAAGGCATTAATCTTCATTTGCCACACTCGACCCAGGTGAGGTAAATGGGGACCTGGTAGGAATTAATTCCTTACAATGCTGGAGCGCTGTAATGGTAACTAGGCTAAAGCCGGGGTAATAATTAATGCACCTCGGAATAGAATTTCTAGATAGATGGCGCTATAGAAATGCCTATAATTCTTCTTATTATTAAGTAAACCACCATATGGAGCAGTAATCACATGTTGTTGTCTTCTTTCTTCTTTAAAAAAAAAATGCAATTGAATGAAAGGGAGGATGACAAAAAGTAGCTGCTTGTTGCAAGTACAGAAATGTGGAGCGCATTAGGCTTGTAAACGTCATATTTTACCCTCTCGTTTTTTCATGGTTGCTTTCAGCATGTACGTGCATGTAAACAGGGCTTTATTTAGATATTCAGTTATGGATTTTGAGTTGAAATTGTAGATCCCATTGTTTTATGGTCACTTTTAAACTAAATATCTACCTATTATGTTGGACCTGACAGTATACGTAGCCCTGACACTCTATCCTTGTCAAAATTAAGCCCACAGCATATTTTGCCATATCATATGGCAGATAACGTCTTATGCTAATGCGCTAAAGTAAATTTGAAAATGAAAGAACATATCAAATGATAAATGAGTTGGCTGCCAATTAAGCAAGCCGCATTACCGCTTATTAATTAAACTTCCTTTGAATTAAATTTCAAAATCAATAAATAATAATAACAATGTTAAAGATAAAGTTGAGTTCTGGTCATGAGATTGCATTGTAAAATAAAAGGTGTGGAATGGATCAGAAAATTTGATCATGTAGCATGTAAGTATTGGTGTGTACTGCAAGGTTCTGGAGCCATCAAAATCATAATAAAACTAAATTTGGCCCGTCTTGGTAAATTAACAAGCACTTTTCACAGAAAGATGTATATGGGACTACACAAAATGTGTTGGGGCTACTTACCTTGATTTCCTTATCTTTCTATGCTCATTACTCAGCCAGTATACATTTTCTACCAAAATTGTTTGGCAAATGACATTTGTTTGTAATCTTGAACATTCAGTGTAAGTTTCGTTTAATTCTGTGAGAATTCATTTGGTTTTTTTCTTACCAGAACTCAAGTTTATCTTTAACATTACTATTTATCCAGTTCAACATGATGCACCCGCTGACGTTCCGAGAGATCTTCCAGACGACCATCGAGTACATGGTGGAACGGATCTACAAGAACTACGCCTTGCAGCTGATAGCAAACTCCTTCCTTGCCAACCTGACCACGTCCGCTACGTTTGCTACCATCCTGGTGGAGTATCTACTGGAGAGGATGGAGGAGATGGGGAGTAAGTAACGCCATTTTTATTGAAATTATTATACAAATATACACTGTCTTGAGAGGTTCTGGTTGCTCAAAAAGAAGGCATGGTATATTTGTTTTATATCCTGCATCAAAAAAATATTTATACAAAATAAATTAAAAATAACAATTTTCATAAGAAAAGAATAAAAAATAAAAAATTAATATTTAGAAAAAAGGTCAACTCCCAAATAGTACTTTTTCAGAGCAACCTTAAAATAGTTGAAATATTTCTGGTCATGTGACAAGCTCTCAACCAATCAGAAACCAATCAATTTTTAATACAGGATATAATGTTTAATATGTATGGAGATGTTCATGATTTTTAAAGGCATCATTTAACAATGTTTCCAGTTTTAAAAATCTGAGATACATGGCCCTACGTGTTATCAGTGCCTGTGAAATGGTGAAATATTGAAGCCCTAAAAAATTGTGCTTCAAAATGATTATGAAGTGCCTCAAAAATTAGATATCTTTGAATGACCGGTTTTACCCTACTCATTTACCCAATAGACTGTAGTGTAATAAAAACCTTTGAAAAAATGGTTTTTGACATTTTTGATATCCAATCATAAGTATCTTGATAATCAGAGAGGCGATCGGCTTGTAAAAGTCATTGGATTCCTGACTGACCTAAAGGTTTATAACTATGATTGCAGCATGAGCGAAATCAAGAATTTTGTTTTAGAATCTGACGCAAAGATACCCAATCCCTTTAAAGATTAAAGCTGCATAGGTGTAGGCTCTCATGAGGAATTTGACACTGTCCGGGTGTTTACCTAATAACAGGTGTTGTCAATCACCAGGATTAGCCGTCAGTTTCATGACCAACATGCCTTATGTACCAATGCTTTGCTTTTTTTTCTTAACAGCTAATCAAGAACGCTCCAACCTGTACCTGAAGCTCTTCAAGCTAGTCTTTGGTTCAGTCTCCCTCTTCGCTAATGAGAATGAACAAATGCTAAAGGTATGGAAATATTAAGATCTTAATAATAATTTAATATTGGATATTTATATAGTGCACATATCCACCATGCAAGGTGCTCAAGGCGCTCCGAATATTACCAGGCTCTGCTAGGCTGCCGATTTTGGCGCTCACAGCATTCAAGGAATTCCTTCCTACCGGTACCCATTTAATACCTTGGTAGATTAATGTTTTGCCTTAGGAAAATTAGATACCAGTACATTACTCTTCAAAACGTTTGAAGTATAGAACTGCATTAATTCTGAGATAATGAGGTAATTTTATTTCCATAGCTTTATAATGTACATTGTAAGTACATTTACACGTGAATGCACCTTGGTGATAAAAGAATGCAGGGAACATGTATATTCCGTCATTTTAGACTTGCCTCAAAATTCAGCTGTACTTCACATCCCTAACTTTTGAACTGTTAACAAATGGGACATCATTCCTTCTAAAGGAAAAATAATAGGCTTTGAAATGATGATAATGCAATGAAAATCATGAAAGACCATGAGAGGATTTGAATAGTCACACTGTTTTAACACTCGTTTAAAAAATTAATGAGTGTACCGGTATCTGTATCCCATGTGCTTATTCAAATTGAATGTGTGTGAAAAGTTGATTTGTCCTTATTTATCTATCTTAAGAATGTGACATATCAAAGCTTACATCTAAAAGTATTCCATAAAGACCCTAATTCAACCAGTACTGTCATGTTTATGAAATTTCACTGTTCTGATTTAACCCATCCACCTTCCATTCTTGAGTAACAAAAGAAAAAAAAAAAAAGGATTTGTTTATATTTTTTTTAAAATATTTTTTTACAATGGGTGCAGTTTCATGAATATTTTACTTTTCTCTCTCTTGTTGTAATCATTTCCACCACCAGCCTCACCTTCATAAGATAGTTAACCGATCCATGGAGCTTGCAACCACAGCCAAGGATCCCTACAACTACTTCCTCTTATTTAACAAGTCCACCTTTCATTGTTTAGTAAAGAAAAACACCCCAAAACGTAACCAATCTACGCAGTTTATAAACATTTTACTCTTCTCATTGTTTATTATTATCATTTCCTGTTCATTTTCTGTAGCCTCATCTGCATAAGATCGTCAACCGATCCATGGAGCTTGCGACCACAGCCAAGGATCCCTACAACTACTTCCTACTCCTGAGGGCGCTGTTTCGTTCCATCGGAGGAGGCAGCCACGATCTCCTCTATCAAGAGTTCCTGCCCCTCCTGCCCAACCTCCTACAAGGTAACATGTCCACCATCGCTAATTTAACATCTCAATTTCAATTTCAATTTATTGTCCAATATTGGAAATTAGTCATGCTCACCTTTTACAAATGTACAAAGAATCAACATAAGTTTGCATACATGCTATATCATATACTTTGACATAGAAATTCTTCAGAATATTGCTATACAGAAGTCTTCTTACGTTATTATAAAACAAAATAAGCAAATTGTTTTAAGTGTTCGAGTGAAACGGGGTGGCCCAGAGAAGTTACAAAAATAACATAACAGAAATAAAGAAGAACGTAAAATTCATGTAGCATTTTGATTGTATTTGCGGATCAAGAAAGAAAGGAAGGAATTTAGAAAACGTTGAGTGGGACAGTTTTGTTTTTCTCCTACAAGGTACACGTCTGCCATCGCTGGTTTCTCATCTTTTATGGTTTCATCAACCACCTTCTTGAATCACAAACTTGGATATTCTCTCCATGTCAGAATGAACTGGCATCATTCTATTAATGGCATTGTTTAACAATGTTAAATCTGAGATGCATGGCCCTACGTGTTATCAGTGTCTTTGATATGGTGTAATATTGAAGCCCTAAACAAAAATGCGCTTCAAAATGATCGTAAAGTGCCTCAACAAAGTAAAAATCTTTGAGTGACCGGTTTTTACCATACCCATTTTCCCCAATAGACAGTAGGGATATAGAAACTGTTAAGAAAACGAAAAATGAAATTTAGATTTCCAATCATAAATATCTTGATAATCAGACAGATGATTGGCTTGTAAAAGTCATGGGATTCTTGACTGACTTAAAGGTTTATAATTATGATTGCAGCATGAGCTAAATCCAGGATTTTTTTTCAGAATCTGAGGCAATGTTACCCAGTCCCTTTAACTACAAACTGGTCTGGTTAATTTTTACAATATTATATGTTAAAAAATATGACTAAAAGGCTGTAATATCAAATGGTAAGATGTACACATATCTCTTCATCATCCTTGATGTACTGTAACTCTGTTGAATAATTTCTTCTTTTTTTTTCCTCTCTTTTTTTTGGTAACAGGCTTGAACCAGCTGCAGAGTGGCCTTCACAAGCAGCACATGAAGGATCTGTTTGTGGAGCTCTGTCTGACTGTACCTGTGCGACTGAGTTCATTGCTTCCATACCTACCCATGCTCATGGATCCGTTAGTCTCGGCTCTCAACGGATCACAGACCCTCGTTAGCCAGGTTAGTTTCTCTCCCTCTCCAAAATGGTTTTGGAGATCTGTTTTGTTTTTAAGTGATACTGATGATAGTGTTTGTTGAGGTGTGTATCACTGTACCCATGAGACAGAGTTCTGTCATTCTCAGCTCTCAACAGATCACAGACTCTTGTTAGCCAGGTTAGTTGTTCCCTCTGCATTCATAAGTGTTTCTGGATACTTTTTTCCTCCATTTTCTTTTCATTTCGAATCATACGCTTCTAAAAATCTGTACCTTCCCAACATCTTTATTCGAAAAGGCGCATTCGGAACACAAAATCCATAAAAGTTTAATAGTGATGTCATTTGATTAAAATAGAGTTTTTGACATAACTGAATGAAAGTTTAGCTAACATAAGGCGTCATCAAGATGGTATATGCATTTACCAGCATCCATATCCTAACAATTTGGTTCCACTTCTGTGTGATAAAATTACGGTTTTTAACAAATATGCATTATGTGTTCCGGATGCGTCTTCTTGAGCCCCTAAATATCCCCAAGCTTTCTAAGAATTCCCATTTTAAATAAAGGGTTTTGATTTTTATGACCGCAGGGATTGAGAACGTTGGAGCTCTGCGTAGACAATCTTCAGCCTGACTTTCTCTACGAGCACATCCAGCCGGTGAGAGCGGAACTGATGCAAGCCCTCTGGAGGACACTGCGTAACCGTAGCGACCAGATTGCTCGCGTGGCGTTCCGTGTGTTAGGCAAGCTAGGTGGAGGCAACAGGAAGATGCTTAGAGAACCGCAAAGGGTAAGTTTAAATGTTTATGCCTTCTTATTTTGTTATTGTGCATCAAAGAAAATTATGAACTTTGACTTTAAATAACTCCTTTGGCCAAGTCTCGCAATAACTTCTCCTTTTTCGGCTACCACCTTCTTTAGCCATATGTAATTATTTTCCATCGTTTTATTTTAATACCCTTTATTGTATTGTGAAAGTGATGTTTCAATTTTTTAATATTTGTAGTTGATGTAAGTGAATGAAGGTTGAATTATGATAAGAGGTATACATGTTTGTTGCCTTCTCTATATTGTTTGATGTTTAATTCTCAGATGATATCAATCTTCTTTTGTTTTATACTATTGGAAAAGTTTGAAAAGGTTGTTGAGACATACATGTATAAATAGCGGGAATATTTCTGTGTTTCGTTACCCGAGACATAAACTACAATACCAGGTTGAAGATGTATCTCCCAACGTTGGCAAAAAAATGCACTTCACAAATTTTTCTTTTTTCTTCTTCTTGTTGTTGCAATATCAAGAAATTTAATTGGGCTCTTTATCTAATACTCTTTATGTGAAAATGTACTGTAATAGTATTTGTTCAAAACATATCGAAGACAGTCTGGTTTACAAATACATGCATGAAGTTTTTTTACATGGTAATGTTTTAATTTTCTTTTCACAGTTGACGTATGAAGATGATGAGAATGACGGTCCGTGTATCACCATTCTCTTCCCTGATCATAAGACTCCTGTTCATCTACCGGTATCCAAGGTAACAAAGATAGGTCGACACATCATCAATATGCTCATACCTCATTCTTTGCACAACAAACTAGGATTTCGGTTTTGAGATTTTTGGTTTGTTTTTTTCTTTGGTGATAGTGATCATAATGATCGAGATGGTGATGATGATGGAAATCAAGATGATGAAGGTGATGATGATGATGTTGAGAAGGATCATTATGATAATGATATGCTGATGAGGATGATCATGATGATTATAGTGATTACCACAACTTTTATGTTGATAATGATGGTGTTGATGATTCTGATTCTGATTCTGATGATGACACATGCAATCACAAGTTTTAAACCAAATGGTATTATTGGTATTACACATAATTTTTGGCAACCATGCATGAATTATATATTGTAGCTTGATCAAGATGGCAATGATGGTGATGGTTATGACGGTGATGATGATAACTATTGTGATGTGATGTTGGTGATGATGATGATGATGATAAAGATGATGATTATGATGGTGATGAGGATTATCACGCTACTACTGTTGATAATGATAATGATGATGATGACAACGATATTGATAATGATGACACATGCAATCACATGTTTCAAACCAAATTGGTTAATTAATAGTATTGGTATTTCATTTTGTTGTAATCATACATTATTAATATATCACAGCTTGAGATAATACCAGGGACCATTTTCACAAAGCCTTTTCAATGACAAATGACAAAAAAACAGTGACAAATCTGCTGATAACCAATCAGGGGCAAGGATGTCAGTAGCTTATAAAAAATAAAAGTCATTTGTCACTGATAACAAGTTTTGTGAAACGCCCCCCTGATGTATATTTTGTCTCTCTTATTTCCCAGGTGATAGAGACTGCTCTGAGTAAGCTAACCTCCCCGACGACCGACGTGTTCTATCGTCGTCAGGCATGGGAAGTCATCCGCCATTTCATCGTCAGTATGCTCAGCTTGGGGGATGAACAGAGGACCATTCAGCAGCTGCTGTTCCACACAAGGTAAGGATTCATAAGAGCTGCTTAAGTTTTATATGAAAATTGGAAACTAGGCCCAAACCATATCAGATTATAACAATAACAATAATAATAGGTCCATTTATATAGTGCAGCTGCTATATGTACATACTCAACTGAGCTTAATACAAGATATATTTTTAAACCAGCTGTAGCTGAGTCGCCATAGTAAGGTGCTAAAGCATTCAATGAATTTCTTCCTAACGGGTACCCATTCACTTCACCTGAGTGGAGAGTGGCAAATGTAGATTATTTTCTTTCCAAAGGACATTAGTGCCATGTTGGGACTTGAACCGTGAACCATGTGATCCACTTTCCGATGATTTACACCAGACCATGACACCTCAACGTTATTAAATAAAAAAATAATTTTTAATAAAAGGTTAAAAATCCTTTTTTCTTCTGAATAATGTACATGTGAACATGGACTTGTACATAATCGCAGTCACACATTTATGATCACATGAGCAAAACAAATGGTATATATTTGAAATTATGATATATTTCTAATTGTCTAGTTTCCATGATGGTGAGATTCCAAGGACTACTAGTCATGCATACAAGTGTCATGATCATCTCTCCAGGATATGCTTCCAGAATGCATTGACATCCATGATTGGTAAGTACTGCAGAAATTGAATAAAAATAACGAATGAATGCATTTGTAATTGCTAGCAGGAATTTGCCAAATAACATAAAGTGTAAAAGGATTATCTAATTTGTTTGTGAAAGATCTTTTCTGCAATCTTACAATCTATAATGTAAAATTATATATACACATTAAAAAAATAAAATTAAGGCGAAGTGGAAAATAATACAAAGTACATAATACAGTGAGAAATGCTAACATTCATGCAGAAACCAATCAAAGTAGTCAGCAATAAAAAATAGGGGAGTTTTCATTTTTTTCAGAAGAAAGTAACAAAGAAAGGATAAATGGCAATATCAGTACACTTTTGAATTTTTATTTTCCGTTCCAATCCAGTCCAGAAATTCATAGAGTGCCAATATCTAGTTTCCTAATCAAAGGCGCCGATGAGACTGAAAATACTTATGAATCATCTGGGAAAGATAGCTAGCGGCTAGTTGTAACTAATGTGGAATACGTCTTTAGTTTAGTTTTGAAAGTGGATAGCAGGTTACAAGAGTGAAGATAGTGAGGAAGATCTATCGCCCAGCAGATATTTACCTGCTGATTGCAAATTTGCTCTAGGATTATTTGGGGTCAGCAAGTCTGATATGTACGTAGGAGCAGATTTTTATTTTCCTATTAATTTTCCATATATATTGAGTGGTAAACATGACTGTAATTACATGTACCACAAATGGCCTGTCTTTGTCTTTGATACAGTTTCTGCTACAATCAAAGATCTTCGTCCTAGTTCCCTTCCCTTCATGATGAATGTGGTGAGGCACATCACACTGGTGGCAGTAGCCCAGCAAGCAGGTAAATTGCCGGTTCTACAATGCATGCTCCAGTGGCAATTGCCCTGCTTCAATTTCCTATACTAACTAAAGTTAAAGGGCAATCCAACCCTTGTAATAAGTTCATTTGTGTAGAAGCAGGAAAATAAGAGAAACAAACAAAAATTGAAATAATTTGGACCAGTGATAAGAAAGTAATGAATGTTTGAAATAAGTGATCACTGAGTCTATGCCAATCTCAAATTGGCCGTTTGCTCCATGCTTCGTGACAAAGTCGCGGATAACTCTCCAATTGGCGTGTACAAAAATATCATTACTTTCTGTTTGTCTCCTAAGTGCCTTCACCCTTTGGGCACTACTCAAAATATATTATGGATAGCATATTATTATAGGTCCTATAAAAAAGAGAAAAGACCCTCCTGATTCATACATTTGGAAAAAAAAATTACACTTTAGTATTTTTTGTGTGTTGGCACAAATGGGAAAGTTGTCTGACACTTTGTCACATTGACACTTCCAATTCAGAAGGTGGGAAATATAGTTAGAAATATTTTTTTTACAGAGAATAATTTTATATGTATCTTAATCACAACAATATATTCTTCTCCTAGGCCCGCTTCCTACCGCTCACAGTCGTCAGAAGTCTCTCAATGACAACATGGATCCTCACGTGTTGATCGATGCTATATCAGCATGCATGGCTCATGAAGAGAAGGAGCTCTGTAAGACTGGACAGCTTGCCATGACAGTCATTGTGGAGACCGCTGCTGCTGTGATGGGCAGTAAGGCTAGGGTGAGTTTCGATAAGATACGATAGTGTACAAATATTGTATAGGTGTCGTGGTCGAGTGGATACGTCACCGGACTGTCGATCACAAGGTCCTCGGCTCGAGTCCCGCCGTGGCACTAATATCCTTTGGCAAGACATTGATCTACATTT
Source organism: Strongylocentrotus droebachiensis (assembly GCA_035222895.1). Lineage (NCBI taxonomy): Eukaryota > Metazoa > Echinodermata > Echinoidea > Camarodonta > Strongylocentrotidae > Strongylocentrotus > Strongylocentrotus droebachiensis. The sequence goes on from JAVYIG010005515.1 coordinate 73,664, forward strand.
GCCACTCTCCACTCTCCAGGTGTTAAATGGGTACCCGGTAGGATGCGAAAGCCAATGTGGTATGCTTAGCAATTTGAGCCTGGTAGTTCTTGTTTGAATGCTCCCCAGGGAGTGGAGAAAGTGCATACATTGTGTGCGGGCAAACTAGAATCAGATGACTGGGGTAATAATGTAAAGCGCTCAGAAACTCGGACATTCCTGACGTATCAAGCGCTATATAAGCAAAAAGATTATTATTATTATTAGTATTGACTGCTCATGAGGATGATGGTGGAAATTACATATATCATTCCCAAGGTGGTGTTCGCCTCGGGGTGATAAAAGGGCGGGTACGAACACCACTGATGGAGTGATAATTTCCACCACCATCCGATTTACAGAGCAGTCCATATTTGTTTTATATACCTCATCCTTTTCATTGATTCATGAATAGGTCTAGCTGTAGGTCTAGCTCTAACAAACAGCAAACAAGATCAAGAGGATTTACTCACCAGAATGAGAAAAATCCAACATCGAGAGTCTATTTGCTCCTCACAGTAACATATTCACAGTCTTTCAAAGTTTAAAACAGTTTCAAATATCGAACGCTAAAAGAAATCCAACATGAACAATCCTTGCTCCTCACAGTAACATATTTACAGTCTTTGCTGTGCAACACAGGAATATATTTACAGACTTTGCTGTGCAACACAGGAACATATTTACAGTCTTTGCTGTGCAACACAGTAACATATTTACAGTCTTTGCTGTGCAACACAGTAACATATTTACAGTCTTTGCTGTGCAACACAGGAACATATTTACAGGCCTATAGGCCCGAGATGTAAGCCTATTAATATGTTTACAACACAGCCACGAAAATCAAAATCTATGTTAGCTGCTTTTGTTGATGTGACCATCACAGGAGAATTTGTGATGTCTTGCAACATGGCTGGTGATTCGGCAATGTCGTTGAGGAGAAGTTCAAGCTGGCTATCACTCATTGAACGATTTGCCAGGCTAACAGCTGCCGATGCTTAACATACTGGGCTGGACAAAGACCTGGTCCTGGGAGTAGGACTAGACCCAGCTTTGCTAGGCCCAGACTGCAGATCTACAGTTGGCCTGACACCGAGAGCTGAAGAAATTGCATCAGACATTCCTTCTTTTCGGGCCTCGCTGGTGCGACTGTATTATTTGACGCTAGTTTCTGACTGATGTCCAGAGACTGTCATGATGTGTCTAGTAGCAAAGCCGGCATAATCCAGTGATGTGACACTCGTAGCGCACAAGCAGTGGTTTGTGTACTTTCTACATTCAGCATTTTCCAGGGATGCCAGTGTTTTCAGGCTATAGCCTGATTCCAGGCCCTGACACCTTTCCATATCAGGCTTTATCAGGCTTCATATATAACATATGAGGCTCCAACATGTCTGGGTCTCTTTTCAGGCTCATCTGGAGAAACCAACTGGTATCCCTGATTTTCAGATATGACCTTGGTAAAGTCTCCCAGCTGATTTTTATGCCTCCGTTACGAAGTAGCCGGAGGCATTATGTTTTTGGGTTGTCCGTCCGTACGTCCGATGAACTGATTAGATTTTGGGGTCACGAGGTTAAAGGTCAAAGGTCACAGGGCTCATTATGTATGCAAAAACAGCTGGTGATCGCGTTATTTCAAGAACCGATTGATGGATTGCTGCCAAACTTACGTCATGTATGTTACTTGCAGAGCCAATGAACTGAATAGATTTTGGGGTCACGAGGTCAAAGGTCAAAGGCCACAGCGCACATTATGTATGCAAAACGGCTTGTGATCGCGTTATCTCAAGAGCAGATTGATGGATTTCCGCCAAACTTAGGTCATGTATGTTACTTGCAGAGCCGATGAACTGATTAGATTTAGGGGTCATGAGGTCAAAGGTCAAAGGCCACAGCGCAAATTATGTATGCAAAAACAGCTCGTGATCGCGTTATCTCAAGAACCGATTGATGGATTCCTGTCAAAATTAGGTCATGTATGTTACTTGCAGAGCCAATGAACTGAGTAGATTCTTGGTTCATAAGGTCAAAGGTCAAAGGTCATGGGCTCATTATGTATGCAGAAATAGCTTGTGATCGCATTCTCATTAGAACTGACAGATGGATACTATTTAACTCAGGACATCTTGCAGAGCCAATGAACTGAGTAGATTTTAGGGTCATGAGGTCAAAGATCAAAGGGTCATATATGTATGAGAAATTGCTTGTAATCACGATATTCTGAGAACCTGTCAATGGATTACAATTGAACCTGAATTCGAAAAATTTCTTCTGTTTTGGTTTGTAAAATTGCTGTATGACGGAGGCATCATTTTCGACTGCACGCAGTCGAATTCCATCTAGTTTCCTATTGGCATGTTTTCATACCTCTCGGGATCATCTTCACTAATCTTGGATCTTGGTCTTTCCCACATCCATGGACAAAGAGGGTGCAACTTCCTCTTGTACTTGATCAAATTACTCACTGGGCTTCTTGGGTGACTTGGTATCTCAAATATGAGTCTAGCTTGTGACTGCTCATCATCATTGCGGTGATTTTTGTGTCAGTTTATCTCCCACTGAAAAATAGCGACGACCGATTTCCTCTGTGTGCAGCTCAAAATCATCTGGTGTTATTTCTCTGACATTCTCTCGTCCACGATTGGCAAAATAAATTGTGATATCAATGAAGACTTTCTGCTTTAACCCTTCGGCAGTATTTAAATCCAGGCTTTCTTGAATGCGTGGGCTCACCAGTGGGTGTCGTTACTCTTTCCAAATTTCTTTAACTGTTCCAGAAAGGCTTTGAAGATCTTGTTGGAACTGTTGAAGTCAGTGCCTCTCACAATATCAACATTGCGAGTGGTTTGGAAATGCCTTTGCAGGCCATAACGAATCGCTTGCCTCATTTTCTTACAGTACAACTCTCCGGCCTTTTTGCGAGCTCCTGCATAGAATCTTGTGAGAAGAAGATTATCCAAATCCAAGTATTGCATGTTGAGCAGTAATCCTTAAAGATAGAGACCGCGTACTTGATTTGTCTCTTTGTATTTTTAGTCTGTTCTTCCTGGAGTAACTGCTCCAAATCCTCCTCATCTAGTACTTCGAATCTTGGAGCTGGACCAGTTGCTAAGTTACCCGCCATGTTGTTTTCTAACGTGCTGCCCGTACCGTGCGATTGATTAATGGAGGGGTAGCCTAGCAACTCTTAAAACCTGAACCAAATTGTGTGTGTGCAAAAGTTGCGCAGGGTTTATGTTCTATGACAGGGGTTTAGTATCTATCATTTGACCTTAGGTTAAATTGATAGAACTCCAAAACCCTCTGGTGCAATGATAGATCAAGATGCGCCTTGTCATGTGATATAGTTTTGACCAATCAGTGAATAAGAATCTATATATGAGGTATATAATAGATACTACATGTATGTCATTGTGTATGGCTCATGAAGAGAAAGAGCTAGTAAGACAGGACAGCTTGCCATGACAGTCATTATACTTAGAGACTGCTGTGATGGGCAGTAAAGCTAGGGTGAGTTGCATTAAGATATGATAGTAAATGCTATATCACCACGTATAAGTAGATACTATATTATTGTGTATTTCTCATGAAGAGAAAGAGCTATGTAAGACTGGACAGCTTGCTATGACAGTCAAATGAACCATAGATCGTTGGTTCAAATTCAATCCAGGCACATCATGGGTTGTGTTTTAACGTGCCCCTCCCCCGTTTCATAGACGCGAGCTATGTTACAGTGGAAAAAAATCCGTCCCTCGAATAGGACGCTAAATTCAGGCCCTGCATAGACGAGAGTCACCACCTCTGCATGTTAAGAACCCAATACACTATTCATTTAAGAGTGTAGGGAACCAAACACTTCATGATAATAATAATAATCAGAAGAAGAATTTAATTGTCAGGTATCTATTATCATCTCTTACAGGCCTGTTCGCTATCCATCTTTGAGTACGTCGCTGACCGTATGTGTAACTGCTGCTATGAACGAGCCTGGTATGCCAAGCTTGGGGGATGCATCGCTATCAAGTTTATGATGGAGAACATGGACATGTGTTGGGTTCAGAGCCATCTTTATCTGTTCCTCAAGGCACTTCTCTTCGTCATGATGGATCTTACTAAAGAGGTGAGTACAAGTACACTTCACAACTAAAGTATTCGGACCCTTACCAAAGTTTGTAAATTGTTTAAGTATGTGAAAAATTGATACATCCCGATTAATATTTCTTGAGAATGTGCCATCTAAAAGTGTTCAACAAAGACCTTAATTCAACCTTAATTTCATTTCATTCTTGAGTTACAAAAAAACAGTTTGAACTGACAACGGGCGTGGTTTTCGTAGGCCACTGGGATACCACAATTCATACCAAATTGGTACTTATCTGGTCATAGATATAATGCAAAAATGGATCATGGAAAGTCATGGAAAGTCATTGAAAGTCAATCTGTGGGAAGCATGTACTAGTAATTGTATGAAATGTCCCTAGACCCGCTGCCTGATTAATTAGCTTAATATAGGAACCTCCTTGTTCCATAAGGAAATCAGAAACAACCCCCCTCCCCCTTCCCCTCCTGAAAACAAAAGAAGTTGTTGTCTTTTCCTTGCAGGTATCGAGTGGAGCGTTGAACATGGCTAAGAGCAACGTTGATCTGGTGCTGAAGCTCTGTGCCACCCCACCCACGGGAGCCGATGCTGAGAACCCAAAGCTGGCTGTAGCACAGCAGAAAGCTTTCCATGATGTCACCAGGGAGCTAGTCAGAGAAGTCACTTCACCCAACCAAACTGTCAGAGAACAGGTATGAAAGACGAGTTGGTGTCAAGGGGGGGGGGGGGGGGTGGTAGGTCATAGGTCATTGATGTAGAAACCCCCAAGTCAGCTGAAGCACAATAAAAAGCTCTCTCTGATGTTACCAGGGAGCTATAGTCAGGGAACAGGTACGAATGAGGAATGGGTGTCAAAAGGGAGGTCGTAGGTCATAGGTCATAGGTTGTAGACATAGAGAACCCTAAGCTGGCTGTAGCACAGCAGAAAGCGTTCCATGATGTCACCAGGGAGCTAGTCAGGGAAGTCACTTCAACCCACCAAACTGTCAGGGAACAGGTATGAAGGATGAATGAGTGTCAAAAGGGAGGTTGTAGGTCATAGGTCATAAATGTAGAGAATCCTAACTTAGCTGTTACCACAGAGATGGTCAGGGAAGTCACTTCACCAAATCATGTGTCTCAAAACTATGATCTTACCTTTGTGTCAATGTGCTATCCAGTAGTATCCATCGAGGCATTTATCACTATTGCATTTCTTTTGCAATCCAGGCAATGGATTCCCTGCGATGGCTTGCAGATTTCACCGACAAGAAGGTCATGGAGATCATGTCTCCCCACAAGGAGGTCCTGGCAGACATGATCCCTCCCAAGAAGCACCTGTTGCGTCATCAGCCTGCCAACGCACAGCGAGGCTTGATGGACAGCAATACGTTCTGTACGACGTTAGAACCAAGGCTCTTCACCATGGATCCAACCATTCCTGAACACAAAGTCTTCTTCACTGAGGTACATGTATGATCACAATATTGTTAATAATTATGTAATATTGAATGGCCTTGAGTGGCAAACAATGGTATATCCCACGAGCTGATCAGCATTCTTCACAATCAGTATTTCAAGTGAAATATTATCATTATTATAAAGTGTATGATAATTTTCCCCATTACATCCTCGTGTTTTGTTAGTTAACTTCAACATTAAACACAGAGAAGAATTCTTTTGTAATCACCCAAGCATTTTGCAAGGGCTGCGAGCATATATCCATTGTGTTAGCCTTTGCATATTTGATGGCGTATTTAATGTTTTACGCATTTGCGCACCCCAAACCAAGAGAAATATTTGTAGAAATACTGCATGGTCATCCGGGATATGTTTTCAAGATGACTGCTGTATACGTGTCCATGAATGTTAATATCCCTGGGGGTCAGTTGTGCAAGTGCTATCTCCATAATGGCTTATTGTTACAATTTTCTTCTGTGCCCCTATACAGTATCCAGTTAATTTACTTCTTTGTTGTTTCTGAACCATTAGCTGATGAATCTCTGTGAGACCGAGGACTCTGGTCTTGTCAAGCTTCCATGCTACAAAGCCGTACCCTCCCTAGTGCCTCTACGCATCAGCGCTCTTAGTAAGTCACAGGCCTGATAAAAACCAGATTTAAATCGGTTTCCTGATTTAAAAAAAAAAAATCCTGATTTTTTTTTTTTTTTTTTTAACAGATTGTTTTTCTTTCTTCCCTAATTTATCCTGATTTTCCTGATTTCCCCCTTATTTTCTCTATTCTTCTCTATTTTACCTGATTTTTCCCCCATTTTTCTTACTCGATAGGGGGGAATGTTGCTACATGTAGATGCCATTTTCCCCCTGTGAATCCTCTTCTTTCTTTTTTTACTCAAGGGGGGCATGGTTGAGGGGAAAACAAAAAACATATTTTTTTTTAGTGCTCACTATCACCCCTGGTAAGTCAGCACCCATCATTCATAGTTCATTAGGAAGCACGCAAAAATGATCTTCAACAATTTGTTGCTCTTTCTGAGAATTACAATGATTCTGTTTTTTTAATTCTAATTTTAAAGCCCCACTGTACTACTAGTAGCTACTAGCTCCCTTTATATAGAAAACAATGCCTAAGTGGTGCATGTTGTTCCCCCATGATCCTCTTTTTCTTATGTTAATTGAGAGCTGAGTTGATGAGATAGCCACCTGTCAGTGACCACGCTGGGTGGTCTAATCCCTCCTGGCCAAAATAGTACAGACGGGCTTTAAACGGTTGTGTAAAGCATGTAAAATATAGATATGAAGCCTGTTTTAGAAACTACCTGTATATAAAGACCGCCTGTCTATAAAAGCCATAATTTGTGTTGTCTTTGACAATTGTTCCTCATATAAACCTTGATAAAGTAACCTAGGTGCAGAAAGACCACCTGCCGATACCTTTCTTGTCATCATTGAGTGATCCTTTGACTCCCTTATTTCTTTGATTCTAATAAGATTCAGAGAAGGTTTGAAAAATGCACATCCATGAGGAGACATTTTATAATTATGTTATCCTTTTCCTTTTTTTTTAAATGTAGATGCCCTTGCAGCATGTCGGTACATCCCACAGGCCAGAGAGAGGATCTTTAAGATTCTCTTTAATGCTCTCAACTCTAATGTGAGTGAACTTCAAGAGGCCGGAGCCAAGTGTATGGAAAAGGTAAGACATCTCAACTTTAATGAGCAAGTCTGACCCATTTGCAAGTTAAATTCACCAAACAAAAGTTATAGAATTTGAAATTAAAATTTTGCATAACTATTTCCCATGTATTTGTTGATGAATTTCCTGTTTTATTACTTATGCGATACACACCACTGTTTCATCAAAGTATGCGATTCTTTGAAATTCCATACAATTTTCTTATTTTCATCCAATTTTTATGAAACTGTTTTTTTTTTTAAATAATTTTTTTTCTCTATTCATTCAATTCAACTTGCAAATGGGCCGGACTTGCTCTCTAACATCATTTTTTTATGATAATAGATTGACTCGAGATTTATGAAAATAGAAATGGATGATCAGTGGGTCTCTTATTCAATGCTTTTCTATAGGGGGAGGGGGGGGGGGGGAAGGACAAAACACCAACTAAATTGCTCATAATGTTTTGGGTTCCATTCTGGTATCCTTACCTTAGACTTTGGGTTGTTCTGTCCTTTGGCGGACAAATGTAAAATGTACTTCTCTGTGTTTTGACTTTCCTCAATCTCATGATGTATTTCTGGTATACTTTTGCTCATAAATATCAGATTCAAATATTACCTCTGCAAAGATAAATATTTTAATAACAAGTTTTATATAAGTTTGAATTGTGTCGAATGTAAAAAATTTAGTAGAGTACCTGATGCACCTGTGTGTAAACAACATGCATGTATATTGCGGCAGCCATGATTTCATAATTCATTTCGTCCACTTCTCCTTCAGTTTATTGCTGGTCAGCCCGTAGAGATGGAGCTAGTCCACACCAGCGTTCGTCCTCTGCTCCTGATGTTGGGTGACCATAGGACGTTGAATCTCAACGTGATTCAGAGACTGCATAGCCTTACGCAGCTCTTCCCCAATGCATTCAATGAGAAACTCTGTGAACAAATGCTGGTAAGTGTAAATCTCATATATTCTCCCTTACAGAGTCAGTAAATAAGTAGGATGTTACTTTCATTTTATCTATCATTTCGTTTTATTTCAACACGGAGGCACTTGCCTTGAGTTTATTAGAAATGATGTAACTAATATAATTCCTAATGATTTAAAGTCATTGTGGTTTATTCAGCATTGTGAGCATCTGTAACATGGCACCTGGCTGGATTGCTCCACAGGGAGTGGAGAAAGTGTATACATTGTGTACAGACAGGCCTGAATATGTTGATCTGGGTAATGATATATATATGTGAAGCGCTTTGAGACATATATGTTTTAGGTGCCAGGCATTTATAAATTCAACATGATATTGTTATTCAGTGATCGAAGCATTAAATGAATCTCGTCGCATCATTTTGACTCACATTATGCATGAGATTTAACGAGGATACCAACATCTTGCATTACCAGGGTCATCTTAAGAAGTGGCTCGAGACGACGGTCATCAGTCAGAAGAACGGTCAAAAGTCGACCGACAGTCTCAAGATCTGTACGGCCATCCTCAACATCTTCCATGCCATACCTGCAGCATCGGCCAAGATCCTTGAACATCTCCTTACGCTGGTCATCAAAGCAGAGGGCGCTCTAACCATGGAGGTAATGATACTACCAGTAGATACCGAAGCTGTGACATCATAAAAATGTATTATTAGAATGTCTCAATTTTTTCTTCACTCTGAAAGAGCATCAAAAGTAATGTCCAAATGTCGAAAAACCAATCGAATATGTGAAGTATTGGCTCAGATATGACCATCTGAATAAATAGATTTCCTATGGGAACTCAGTGTTATTTTGCTCTGGTTCATAATGTTAGAAAATAGTTTTTTGATGACGTCTCACTTCACCACCAGACATATAGAATCATCGTGATGGAAGCTTTGAATTAGATTGATTGGTTTATTGGAGTAAATACAACAGTTTGAAGAAAAAAACAACATTCATATTGCCATTTCAAAAGACTGAATTGCAGTGAATGATCATACACATAAAGAGATTACATATGATAGTTTCAGTTATTCAAATATTCCCTGATGGGTTCAAATGAATGAAATACAATGCCAGTTCCAATAAAATTGCGATTATGTCTTTGAGTGCACTCAGACATTCTTACAGCACTTACTTTGCTGCTCTGATTTTAACCATTTCAACCATTCAAGGTCAAAGTTCAAAGGTCATGTAGAGGTGTCATTGTCGAGTGGATATGTCACCGGACTTTCGATCACAAGGTCCGCGGTCCGAGTCCCACTGCGCGCTAATGTCCTTTGGCAAGGCATTGATCTACATTTACCACACTCAACCCAGGTGATGTAAATGGGTACCTGGCAGGAAATAATCTCTTGAAATGCTAGAGCGCTGTAATGGCAGCTGTGCAAAAGCCAGGGTAATAATCGGGAGGGCCAGGAGTGTCAAGTCTGACAGACATGAGCGCTTTACAACAACCCACTATTATTATTATTATTATTATGTTATGTTTTTATTTATGGTTTTACAGGTTGGGAGTCCATTCCGCGAGCCCTTGCTGAAGTATCTGCTGCGCTATGCTCAACAGACCGTGGATCTGTTCTTGCAGGAGAACAACCTCAAGAATCATCAACTCAGTCGCATGTTCAATGTAAATATTCCCTTTCCCTTTTCTGTCAAATTGCGTGATTATACCTTGAATATACCTTGGAGGCCACATCTCACCATCAAGGTGATGAAGATCCAGTAGATAGTGTGGTTTGGAAGGGTTAAGGGAGTCCCATGGGACCCATTTAAAAACCCAGGTTGGATAATTGACGTTTGAAGTTGAGGAGTGTGGGATCATTATAACTACTGTACCATGACTGATTTCTTATAGCAAGCTCAGACTTAGAATTTAGGAGTGATCCATGAATTTCGCCACATGCAAAATTTGTACAAGCCTTAATTGAATATCCATTCAACTCCAGTGTATTAAACAATTGACCATGGAAACTGCTGAATGTTGGTCTTGAAATCTGTTTTACATTGTAGCAGAGTAATATTTTTTTTCTCCATGCAAACAATGATTTAGCTGTTTAAACAATCTTTTCACATATCTTCCAAAATTGTGAAAGTGTATTTATAGTTTAAATCATCCACATAAAAATGTTTTATTATACAAATAGTGAATGGCCATGAGTGCAATGGTACGAGATTTTGCACGAGGTGAAAGATAAGAGACACTTTATTCAACGAGGCGCAGCCGAGTTGAATAGAGCGTCTCATCTTTCACCGAATGCAAAATCTTGTTCCATTGCACAAATAAAGGCAATTCACTATTTGTTTTATACAACACCTCGGACGTTAATGGGCTTAAAACAGTTTTTCTGGGCCTAAATCTCAGTGATTTTTTGTTTGTTTTTAATTTATGAAATTGCCAATAGTGAGTGCGCACTATTAAGCAGGCAGCAAATCATGCGCATACCATGCGCCGCGCGTACAAAGATTTATGTTCATTTATACGTGGAGTGCAATTTAGTTTGATCCTTTGGTACCATTGCACGGTGACGTCAGCGTGCAATGGTGCAAAAGGATCAAACGGAATTGCATGGCTGGAGAATGATGCCGTTCAACAGTACTTATAGCGCATGTCATGTGATCAATAATTGACCAATGAGGTTGCAAGAATCTTAGTAGGCATTGTATAAATATATATATTGATTTGAGTTGTGCAGAAATAAATGAAAATGATTGATTTTTCTCTTTGTATCCTACTTATTGAAGCAATAGCTAATGCATGATTATGACTGTATTATTTCTCTGTGTACAGTATTTGTTGAAGCACGAGCTAGCCGAGCCTTTGAGATCAGCAATCCAGAAGAACCCAAGCAAACTAATCAACCTAGCATTCAGTAAATCACAGGTGAGTTCTTATCCAAAGTCATCAACGAATTCAGTCATCAAATTGTCAGGAAAATGTCTGTTTGTGTAGAAAGCAACCACAGTGTCACGTAGAGGACACCTATTTTAGTGCTTTTGGATGATACAAAGAATCGGTGGAAACATTGTAGCCTGTCTAATAAAGCTCAAGGAGATTGTGTACTATAAGTAATCCGAATGATTTGTTAGTGGGCAGGTTATTTGTTCATTAATGTACATTAATTAATTAATTTACAAGCGCATACACACCTATCCAACCCCATTGACATTCACATCTTACCCATTTAACACCTGGGTGGAGATAGGCAAATGTGGATTAATGTCTTGATTGGTAATGTACAAGACGATCTAATTGCACGTGCCCTACTATAGAGTCAAAGCAATGATCTGCTATATAACACCTGCATGCTCACCCCCATGTACATATGTATGATTGGTCTGTGTAAATTGCTTAACAAGTTTATTTATCGAAAATAATATCGCTAATGATATTTGTTTGTCTCGCCATGTATGGTCAACACGGGATCTAAAAGATAACGATGTTTCGTGCGCCGCTGCAACACTTCGTCAGGTGATAAAAATATAATGAAAGCAAGCGTGTTTTTGATACTATATATATGTACGCAATGAGTAATATATTTGGCATAAAGTTTATTTACATTTGTTTTCTTTATTTTCGTGACCCTCGCAGCCTCCAGCTCGCCCAACAAACACAGCAGAGAAGTTTCTCTTGGAGCTCCAGTACCAGTCCATCCGTATATGCGCTACTATGGTAAAGCACGATAAGGAGTGGCTTCCTCAAACACCCACCGTGGTAAGACAGAGATCTCATCATTTATTGCTTTGTCGAAACTGTTTTTCAAACAAATGATCCTTCTGTGTTATTGAGTTGTTAGGCTTCTTGACATTGTTGGAACTGGGTCCCATGTCATTAAACTTGTTATCAAGAACAAATCGTCGGCCGGCTGAAATTCGACCAAACGCCCTTCTGCCACCCAGGCGACGAAATACTAACTTTCTATGACAAATTTGCTCTTAGCCAATCAAATGCCACAATTTCAGTAGCTTATAACAGATATTGTAACTCGTTATTGATAATAAGTTTTATGAAACGACCCAGCTGTCATAGGATGACATATATGAAGCTTACTTTCATTCCTGCATTCCTTCCACGGTATAGTTTGTTCACCTTCGCCGGATCTGGGTATCCGATGCGTTCCAGGAACGTCATCGTCATGACAACCAGGGTGTTTCTCACTGGGAGGAGCCTAAACTACTCGTCAAGTGTCTGCTTAACTATGCCAAGTAAGTAATCAAGTCCTCTCCATATGATAGACCAGGGGGGTGTTTCACAAAGATCCTAACTTATCTCTAAGTTGGACTTAACAATTATGGAAAGCTGTTGGCATCTATAAAAATATTTTTTTAAAGTTATTTTAAAAGGTATAAAATGTTGATTCAAATCATTCATATTTTCTATTATCAAGGAGATTTCATGTTCTTGACATGGAATTTATAACAAGTCTAAAATACTTGAATTTTTGTTTTTGAATATATTTTATTATATTAAAGGCTACAAATGGCTCTCCATAATGCATAAGTCTAACTTAGAAAAGTTCAACTTAGGATCTTTGTGAAACACCCCCTTGTTATGTCTTGCAAAGGATATGGAAAGTATGGAGTGAGCTTGCATTTCATGATTCTGTTTTGATATTTGGTATGTTTATGTAGAAAGGAGTGACTAGAGCTTGTGTGAAGTGCTGTTCGTAAGCGACCCACAAATTTGTTAGGGCCTTCATTCCTTTGGAAGAATACATGTATATATATAGTGTAAACTATATGAAACTTTGCACTTTTAAAGGTAAAGACCAGTAATGGTCATGCGATTGCATTGTGAAAGAAACGTTGTTCAATCGATCAGAAAAGGTCGATCATCTAGCATCTAGCATCTGCAAGGTTCTGGAATCATCAAAATGATAAGAAATTTGGCTCATTCTTCGTAAAGTTACAAGCACTATACACAGAAAGATGTATATGGGACTACCCTATCTCTCTCACCAGACCATGAGAGAAATAAATTTACCAAATATATGAATTAGTAGGCGGTTTCCCGGCAAATTTTTTATCATCATGTATTAGTCAAAACATATTCTTTCACATGATTGGTAATGAGAGCTTCCATTTCATTTTTTGAAATTCGGGCGTTGCCAATACTGGTCTTTACCTTTAAGATAATAATTTTAGAAACATACAATCTTATCGTAAAAAGGCTACACAGCTTTTCAGCAAAGATAACAAGGTCCTATAATGTTTCGATGGCATTCAGTGAAATGTTTTACGTAGCAATGGAATGTTTGCTTCAAGAAAATCTGATGAAATACTTGTAAACTCTGCTATTTAGAGAAAATGGTTAATGTTTCTTTCTCTGTCTACAGGCAACATCCTTCCAATGTAGAGCTACTGTTCCAGTTGCTTCGTGTCTTCAGCAACCGTTACCTGCCCAATTTCCAGTTCTTCAGAACGTTCTTAGAAGAGACAGTTGCACAGGTACCCTCTCCAACATTTGGAAGTCTTTTGTTGGAATTAAAAGTGCTATATTATATGTGATAACACTTCAAATGTCCTAACAAGATACACTTACACTGTATATTGAGCATCATAGATGTATCATTACGAAAAGCTCTCGTTAAAACTATGACCCACCACTATAACACAGTAGTCAATGTAATATGGTGGGGTAGCACTACCCCAGTTTCGTTTCTCTCGTTAAAACTTTGAGAGAGCTACTAATATTACACAGGCACCAATGGAATCTGATGGGGTCTCACTACCCCCACTTTCAATTCTCTCGTTAAAAACTTGGACAGAGCCTTGAGGCTCTGAGTGAGAGATTAAGATATTGGATTGCAGCTGGACTCTTCATCATCTTACGTAATACTAGTGTAAACAAACTCTTACTGGGGTCTGCCTGAAAGGAAATGAGAAGTAGGAAATAAGTATTTTACTTGTTTACGATATTTTCATGTCCTAAAGTCACTAATAATTTAGATGAAGACCAAAATAAAAGTTCGAACGAAGCAAAATGACCCATAATTGGCGATATAACAACAATTTTAACTCTGGCAGCGAACCCCTGCATGTGTCTCTTTCTCCCTTCTCCCTTCCTTTCCCCTTGTATCATGCTTATCTCTCTCTCGCTATCACCTCATCACGGTCTCGGTGGGGTGGATGACAGCGATAGTGTTTACTTAGGGCTCATCACAATCTCAGCTCTAGTACAAGTAGAAATGGTGAAAGTCAAATGGGGGTTTCAATTTTAAACGACGAGTTTTCGTCATGGAACTTCTTTGAATCATGACAGAGATCATTTTTATGCCAAAAATAGCTTGTGATCACATTATCATTAGTACAGATGGACAGATTACCATGAAACTCAGGACATTTACGTATCTTGCAGAGCCAATGAACTGAGTAGATTTTGGGGGTCATGAGGTCAAAGATCAAAGGGTCATACATGTATAATAGAAATAGCTTGTAATCATGATATTCTGAGAACCTGTTAATGGATAACAATCGAACTTGAATTTGAAAAATTGCTTCTGTTATGGTTTGTCGGGCCATGCATCTCAGATTTAACATTGTTAAATGATGCCTTTAAAAGTTCAATTTTATTTGATTCTTTATTTGTGTGTGTGTGTGCATTCCTATAGGGGTACTCCGTTGAACAGAAGAGACACATCTTCTTTAAGTTTGTGGAGTTGTTCCACGACAAGAGCTTCCCTCAAGAATTGAAAGCCAAGGCCCTGCAGTACGTCATCATTCCAATGTTTGCTGCTTCCTTCGATAAGGGAGAGGGAGATAGTGTAAGTCACCGTTTAGAATTTCTTTAAAGATAAAGTTGAGTTATGGTCATGCGATTGCATTGTGAAAGAAACGTTGTGGAATCAAAAAGGTTGATCATGTTGCATATGTTCAGAAATTTGCCCCGTTCTTGGTAAAGTTACAAGCACTGTACACAGAAAGATGTATATAAGACTAAACAAACATGTGTCATAAATGACCATCCCGATTATGATGTTACATGCCATAGAATATTAAGGCAATTAAAGAGCCATACATTTTAGGGGACATCTTCCCTCTGATGTTTTCCCCAATAGACTGTAGTGTTATGAAAACCGTTAGGAAAACACAAATTTTTATTTCGATTTCCAATCATAAATATCTTGATAATTAGACAGGCGATTGGCTTGTAAAAGTCACGAGGTTCCTGACTAACCTGAAGGTTTATAATTATCATTGCAGCATGAGCTAAATCCAGGATTTTGTTTCAGAATCTGGGACAAAGTTACCGGATCCCTTTAATGAGTAGCTAAACTTTCAAAGCCCAGTATGATAAAAAATGAATTAAAGAGCGTGTAGAAGTTAAAGCTTGCATCGATATTGATGAGGTTGATTTTTTCTTTTTTTTCTTTCTTTTCAGTTGATAGGGGGCCCACCGAACCCAAGTCAGGATAGCCCTGATAACCCTGTGAGTGTGTTCATCAGTAAGGTCATTGACCCTGAGAATCCCTACGAAACATTGTGATGATTATAATGATGAGATGATTTTTGTTTTCTTCATCGACCCCGAGAATCCCTTTTGAACATTGTGATGATTATAATGATGAGATGATTTTTGTTTTCTTCTTTCTTTTCAGTTGATAGGGGGCCCACCAAACCCAGGTCAGGATAGCCCTGATAACCTTGTAAGTGTGTTCATCAGTAAGGTCATTGACCCTGAGAATCCTTACGGCACGTCAGACTCTGTCAGGATCCTCCTGCTTCAGTTTGCTGCCCTCTTGGTTGAGAGAGCCGCTCCGCACATCCATGATGCTGCTGACAAGTAAGTTTGTCTTCTTTAATAATAACATTATTAATGTGAATTATATAGCACTTGATACATGAAGTAATAATAATAATAATAATAATATTCAGCTTTTATATAGCGCTTAATACATCTCGGACATCTCTAAGTGCTTAAAACACACACACACTGTGTGCACAATCTCCACTCCCTGGGGAGCATTTCAGCCAGGCGTTACTTGACGCTCACAAATCGTTGACCAACAATGACGGTCGCATCCTATCGGGTACCCATTTTAATACCTGGGTGGAGAGTAGCAAGTGTAGGTTAATATCATGCCAAAGAATATTAGTGCTGTGTCGGGATTCGAACACCTGACCTTCGCTTCTACAAGTCAAGCGCCTTAAACCACTCGACCACGACACTCCCATGTAAACGGGTACCTGGCATGAATTTATTCCTCAAAATGCTAGAGTGCCTTAACTGCAGCCACGCTTTAGCCGGGGTAATAATTGCGAAGCCCAAGGCGTGTCAAGTCTGACATACAGGTGTGCTTTACAAGAACCCACTATTACTCAATTATTCAAACATATTTGTGGCTTACACCCAGTAATAAGATCGATTGATCGATCTGTATTGAAAAACAAGTCAGAAAAAATCTTGGAACCAGCGGGACTTGAACCTGCATCTACTGCTTGCCGGGCAGCGACCCTACCACCAGGCCATCACTGGTCCCACTATTAGTAGTAGAGTGAAACCTGTATATAAAGACCACTCAAGGGAGACAAGAAAAGTGGTCTTTATAGACAGATGGTATAGTACATGTTTCAATGAGAAACCATTTTCAAGGGAAACAAAAAATGTGGTCTTCGGAGACAGGTGGTCTTTCTGTACAGGTGGTCATTAAAGCAGGTTTGACTGTATTATTATTATTTGTGTGATTGCAGGAAGCAGGGTACAAAGCTTCGTCGCTTGATGACCTTTGCCTGGCCGTGTCTCATTCAGAAGAACTGCGTTGACCCGACCACCAAGTACCATGGCCATCTTCTCCTGGCTCATAACATTGCCAAGTTTGCCATCCATAAACGAATCGTCTTACAGGTAACTCATTTCACTATTTTCCTGATTTAGGAGTGATAATGCAAGGAAAATTGTGGGAAGGAGGAGTAGGTGAAGAAGGAGGATACTTTGGATGGACAGTATGTAGAAATTGTTGAAAGAGATAGGAGTGAAAGAACTGAGAGTGGTGCTTATAGAGAAGGCTAGGAGCCGAGGGTTGTGGAAAAGCATGATCGTCAAAGTCAATCAATAGGGCAATTAGAGAGAGAGAGAGAGAGAATGCAAGTAATTCTAAACTGATTGTTAAAAGAGGATAAATAAATGTATCAAACTTACAGTAAAGATAGTCGAAGGGATTAAAGGATATTGAAAATGATTATACAGGTTCTGAACATGATGATTGCAATATGGTAAGTTTGCCATCCATAAATGAATTGTACTATAGGTAACACATTACTTTATGTAATTTACTCATTTTCCTGTGTCATGCTTTAGTGTAGTTTTATGCAGATATGTGATAAATAAATTTAGGTGGAATGAGAGAGAATGGAAATAATGGTAAACATATTGGAAATGATTGTAAAGATAATGACAATTTGGGTTTTTTTTTTTTTTTTTTTTTTTTTTTTATTAAAAATATTTTTGCTACAATTAGTGTTCATTATCTGTCAACCGTAGGTGTTTCACAGTTTCCTGAAGGCTCATGCTGCTGAAGCCAGATTAGTTGTCCGACAAGCCTTAGATATCTTGAATCCTGTACTAAGATACAAGTAGAACAGTATGAGATCATATTAGAACGTGCCTTCTGTTTATTTTTCTCTTTTAATACTGTTTGTTTTAGGTGTTTCACAGTCTCTTGAAGGCTCATGCTGCCGAAGCCAGATCGGTTGTCAGACGAGCCTTAGATATCTTGACTTCTGTACTATGGATACAAGTAGAACAGGAGGAGATCATTTTAGGATGTTCCTTTCTAATTTCATCTTCACTATCACTTCTGTTTCTTATCTTCTGTAATTGTAGGTGTTTCACAGTCTGCTGAAGGCTCACGCTGCCGAGGCCAGATCGGTTGTCCGTCAAGCCCTGGACATCTTGACTCCCGTGCTTCCCCAACGGATGGAGGACGGTAACGCTATGCTCACACACTGGACAAAGAAGATCATCGTAGAAGAGGGATACACTATCGCACAGCTCGTACACATGCTGTAAGTCATCTCTCATTTCACCTTCTCTTTTCACTAGTGTCTAGGTTCTTGTGTAGTTGCTGAGGTTGAAAGTGCAGATGGCTTTGGGACATTTCTTAATATTTTTCCTGAGCATTAAGGAGAAAGTAGAGATATTCTTCTTTATAGTAAGCAATCAGGGGATCTAGGATTTTGAGGAAAGGAATATTTGAAAATCAAAAGATATGTAAAATTTATTTTTGAACAACCAATGATTTGTAAGTACTGTAACTTGTATAAAAAAAAGGCCAAACGTTTTCTTGGTAGACAATTTCTGTTGGCTTTATCTCGTCAAAGATACAGAGTTAGAAATGGGGTCAGGGATGCAGTAGGAATTTAGGTTTGATTTAGGGTCAGTAGTAGAGTAAGGTATAGTGTTTGGTCCAGATTTAAAGTGATTGAGATAATGTATGATATTGATGGCAGAGCTGTCGTTGCCTGATCATGTGCATACATTGTGTGCGGGCAAGCCTGAATCCGATGACCGGCGTTATAATATATTTGTAAAGCACTTTGATGTATTAAGCACTATATTAAAGTGAAATATGATTATTATTATTATCATGTGGCATAGAACGGTTTGCACTTTCTCTTCAAGTTTGCATATATGTAAGGGTGAAAGCAGTAGTAATCAGTGTTGTCAAGTCTGGTCTCAAGGCCATGTTTTAGTCGACTTGGCTTTAACCTCAGACCAAGTCCTGCCAGCCTTTGCTACATTGCTGGTGGCAATAGAAGTTGACTTGTTATTGATTATTTATGAAAAAACAACAATAAATTTTTAACCTATAGATGAGGCATTTCATGAGGGTATATGGCCATGTCTATCACAAAGGCTTTTGTCATCCTACCAGATCCCCATTCCTCTCCTGGGTATGAAGTGGCAAATGCAGATTAATAATAATAATACATAAGATTTATAAGGCGCCAAATCCACTTGACAATCAAATGCTCAAGGCGCAGCTTGTGCAAAAGATGAAATAGATACAAAAGTATACCTAATATAAATATATACAAAAGTGCAATAGCAAAGGACATTAGTGCAGTGTCAAGGATTGAACCCAGGACCTTTGCATTTCAAGTGAAGTACTTAAACCACGTGACTAAGACACCTCTCGTATGGATGTGTTATTTGTTTTGGCCTGCAGGCAGCTACTGGTGAGGCATTACAAGGTGTACTACCCCGTCAGACACCACCTGATCCAGACCATGGTGTACTCCATCCAGCGTCTCGGTAACACCCCTAACGCTACCCTGGAGCACCGGAAGCTGGTGGTGGAACTGGTCGAGGTCATCATCAAGTGGGAGGTTCAGAGGATCAGGGAGGATGAAGGAACGGCAGAGGTAAGATCCCTTTTCTTGTTCACCCCCCTCCTCGCTGTCTGTTGTCTGTCTCTGTCTCTCATTTCCCTTTCCCTCCCTCTCTCATCCCAACTTGTCTCCCCTTGTGTTTTTTTTCCTCTCTCTCATCTTCCCTCATTCACAGTCTCACTCGCGTGTATTTCTCTTTTTGTTTCTTTTATCTCTCTCTCTCTCTCTTTATCTAACTCTCCATCTCTGTCTCCATCTCTCTCTCTCTCTCTCTGTCCGCTATGTCTGTCTGTCTATCGTTCCCCTTTCCATTCCTGTCTTATCCCCTCTTTGTCTGCCCTCATCTCCTCCTCTCCCCTTATCTCCTTCTCTTCCTTTCTTCTTCCCTCATTCCCAGTTTACCTCTGATGTATTTTCCTTGCTCTGTCTTGTATCTCTCTCTCTCCCTCTCTCTTCCCTTATTCCTCTCTCTCTTTCCCTCTCTCCCACCTCTCTCTCCCCCCTTCCTCTCGCTTTCTCTCTCTCTCTCTCTCTTTTTTTTTATATGTATTTATCTTTATGACATACCCCTCTTTCTCTACTCATTTAATCCTGTGAAAAAATACTTTATATACATGCAAATGTAGTGGTAAACGGAGTGTTTCACAAAGACTAAGATCGACTTTAATTTGGACTTAACTACATGGCAGGCCATTCATGCCACAACAAATCCTATTGTAACTGTATGTTTATTTTGTTATAGCCGACCACCCCAGTTGAAGAGCCCCCTCCTGCTGCTGCTGCTGCTCCTGCTCCTGCTCCTGCAGGGGTGAAGAGGTCAGCTTCCACTGATCTCCTCCCAGACCCTAAGAGAGTCAGACATACATCGTCAGGATCGGTAAGTCTTATATAATATTAGATGGCTTTGAGTGTGATACAAGAATATATTGCTTGAGCTATGACAATATTGAACGAGTCGGAGATGAGTGCAATATTGTAATAGCGAGACAGCGATTGCTCCACAGTGAACTCTGTACCAAATTCTTAAATGCCACCCTGGATACCAAACTATGCGTAACCCTAAACCTAACTCTCAGTCTTCCAAAAAGCCCTATTAAAACCCTAAATCTAAACCCAACCCAACGCCATGTCTTTAACAGAATATAGAATGGAGAAATTATTGCACAAAGAAATGTCAAATCACCTTTAAACTATCGTCCCCAAACTCTCAATAATTGCCATGATCATTGTATTTGGCAAGACATTAATCTACATTTGCCACTCTCCACCCAGGTGTTAAATGGGCACCGATAGGAAGGAATTCCTTGAATGCTGTGAGTGCCAAAATCTGCAACCTAGCAGAGCCGGGTAATATTCGGAGCGCCTTGAGCACCTTGCATGGTGGATATGTGCGCTATATAAATATCCGATATTATTATTATTATTTCAGACCGTGAGAAGCATCACGTCCGAGGCGAGCAAGCCGATCGAGAAGGTCTACTCCGATGCCGTGGTGAACTTCCTGATCCGTCTGGCCTGTCAGGTAAACGACAGCAGTAGTACGACGACCGTGAGTTCCCCAGGTGAGCAGCTGTCGAGAAGATGCATGGCTCTGCTCAAGACGGCTCTTAGACCAGATGTCTGGCCCAACAGCGAACTTCGGCTCAACTTCCTGGACAAGCTCTTCCTCTCAGTGGTGAGAAAATAGAATGATGATGAGAGTGATGATTATATAGATGGAAAAAAGTTAACTAGGTTTAATAATAATAGTGGTGGTTGTGGAGATGGTGTTGATGGTAGTGATGAGGGTTGTGGAAATGGTAGGGATGATAGTGATGATGATGATGATGATGAAGATGATGATGATGATGATGATGACGACGACGACGAGATGATGCTAATAATGACGATGATGATGATGATGATGATGATGATGTTGATGATGATGATGTTGATGATGATGATGTTGATGATGATGATGTTGATGATGATGATGTTGATGATTATGATGATGATGATGATGATGACGGTGACGATGATGATGATGATGATGGGGGTGGTGGTGATGGTGAATATGATGATAATGATGATGATGATGATGATGATGATGATGATGATAGTATTGATTCTATACATGGAACAGAGTAAATTAGGCCTGATAATAAAGTTAATGGTAGTGGTGATGGGAGTGATGATGATAAATGCGGTGATGATGATGATGGAGATGGTGACAGTGATAGTAATGAAGATGATAAGGAGGAGGAGAATGAATCAGAATGATGATGATGGCGACGATGAATAAGGATGGTTATATTGATTATGATTGTGGTGGTGGTGTTGATTATGATAATAATCATGATGATGATAGAGATGGTGGTGGTGATGACAATAGTGATGTTCAAGCCTACATTTTCCATTAGTTTCACATATTTCAGGATGCTAATGTAGACACCACTTCATTGGACCTGTGAAAATTACCGTTTTGTGTTTGTTTTTCAAATACTCTGGCAAAGGATACACAAGCTGTAGCAAACTACGGAAATATCTGTGCCGGGCTGGATGTCCTCAATTTTCTCCTCGGTGTTATGGTACGTAATGATTCAAAATTTTCCACTTTCTCTCAGCCTAACTTCAACAATCAAAGACTTCTATAATATGACATTAATCTATTTCTTACTGAATATTTTCTTATGCAAGCAAGTTTTGTCTCGTTTCCACTTATTAGAAAGCTAGTTTTACACACTTTGATTTGATTTCACATAATAAAGACTTCAAAAGCATCTGATAGAAATAATTTTCTTGTCAAAATATGTAAGTAATGCTAAAGGGAGAATATTTTTGAGCATCGACTTCAGTGCCATCAATACAAAATGTATGATTCAATCCTATAGAAGGAAATATAGAAGGAAAAGTTGTAAACTTAGGCTAGCAAGCTTTCTAGAATTTAGGCAAAAGATGGAAATGGATTCCCTCTTTTCCAGTCAGGGAAATGTCGAGGATTTTGTGAGAAAACTCATTCATATCAGGGGAAAAAACCAGGGAATCTTATTGGCCCCTATAGAAAGAAGTCATTCTTTTTATACTTTGTCTGTTATCTAAAGTTCATTTCATGTTATTTATCTCTTGTTTCTCTTGTACATAGGACAAACCCACAATCTTATCAAGTTTCAAGCCTCTCCAGCGGGGCATAGCAGCCTGCATGACCTGCCCCAGCACAAAGGTCATACGATCGGTCCACGCCCTGCTTGTCAAACTCATGAGTACATTCCCAACAGAGTCAAGTAAGTTTTGCAGTCAAAAATATTTTAACCTATTGACTACTAAGTTCTCCCATTCCAATGGGCTTTGACATTGCATATAAAAAAATGACTCTTTAAAGGCATGGTTTAACAATGAGATGCATGGCCCAACGTGTAATCAGTGTCTGTGATATGGTGTAATATTGAAGCCCTAAAAAAAAAATTGCGCTTCAAAATGATCATGAAGTGGCTCAAAAAAGTAAAAAAATCTTTGAGTGACCGGTGTTACCATACTCATTTTCCCCAAAGACTATAGTGTTATAAAAACCGTAAGGAAAACAAAAAACAAAATTTTGATGTCCAATCATAAATATCTTGATAATCAGACAGCCGATCGACTTGTAAAATTCATGGGATTCCTGACTGACCTAGAGGATTATAATTATGATTGCAGCATGAGCTAAATCCAGGATTTTGTTTCAGAATCTGAGGCAATGTTACCTCACTTTGATGGAAATAGTAAAATATGTTTGACCAAATACATACTTGCAGTTGCAAGGAAATAAAGTATCTTTTGGAGTAAGTTCTTGCATCGATGTACATGTGTCACAGCCTATCCCTATTTACTAGAGAAATTAGACTAATTGTAAATGAAAGTAGTCTGATCAGGTACTTGTAGCATTGGAATTCCATGAATGAGAAAAGTAAAAATCAATATTTCAAAGTTAAAAATGGGTGGGGAGAAATAGCCAGAGATTAATTGTTTACTATAGTATCGCTTACTTAGATACAGTATGTTTTAACTCAAAACTTGTGTTTGTTAGAAAGTGTACAGTCTAACCTGTCTTAGCAGTCACTATATATATGTCACCTGTCTATAGTGGTCACCTGTATTGCCTTAATAGACAGCTTTGACTGTAATAAACTCTGTGTGAAATTCATATTTCATTCAATAAATTGTGTTCGACTTTGTTCAAATATGCCTTCTTATTTTTCAGGTACATCCAATGTGGCTTCTAAGTATGAGGAACTGGACAGTCTGTATGCTAGCGTAGGCAAGGTCATCTATGAAGGTCTCACTGCCTATGAGAAGTAAGTACAGTGAACCCTGTATATAAAGACCACTCAAGGGTGACAAGAAAAGTGGTCCTTACACGTATACAGGTGGATACTGAAGGAGGTTTCACTTTTATTTGAAATTTTCAAAGGCATAAACTTGACTTAGCCTACAGAGAGTTATATTATATTGATCTGTCATTTTACATGATGCGACAATGGTCTGAATGAACAATGTCCTGCTGTAATCATGATCGTGCAAGGGAGGGAGGGACTGGGGTGCCCCCCCCCCCCGAAAATTAAATTACCAATATTTGGGTATCTCCCACCTTATGTTCATGCCCCCTCCAGCTCATGTTCAGCAAGTGATATGGTCTATTTTGGTAATTTTATTTCTATAATTATTTTTGACTATTATTTTTGTTGTTGAGTTTTCAATGCCACAAAGTGTCGCCAATTTCGCTTGCTCTCTTTGCTTGGGAAATCAATATTTTGGCAGGTAATGTCAGCCCCCTTGCGGCAAATTTGGCAGCATGCCTATGGCTGTCATGTCTAAACATGATGATGAAACATGATTCTTATCCAACCCGTTTGTTATTCGGGCTACCAATGGTTGGCCGACGTACAGTCTCTTGGGGACCTTCATGATCTTGAAGATCTTGAAGGCTACATGTACCTGTACCGATATCATCAGCAAATGTTGCTAGCGCAATTGACTGGTCGCAATCTTTGTTGCTTCAGAACCAAAATCTTATAAATCCATTATTATTTTAGGGCTACCAATGGTTTTCCAACATCCAGTCTGTTTGAGACCCTGAGGATCTAGAAGGCTGTTTATACTAATAACATCAACAAATGTTGCCAGTGATGTCTGGTCACATCTTACTTACTTCAGAACCATCTTATAAATCCATTTTTATTTTAGGGCTACCAATGGTTCGCCAACGTCCAGTCTGTTTAGGACCTTGATGCAAATGTTGCCAGCGCAATTGTCTGGTTGCAATCAGAACCAAAATTTCATAAACCCTTTTCTTTATTTTAGGGCTACCAATGGTTCGCCGACGTCCAGTCTGTTTAGGACCTTGATGCAAATGTTGCCAGCGCAATTGTCTGGTTGCAATCAGAACCAACATTTCATAAACCCTTTTCTTTATTTTAGGGCTACCAATGGTTCGCCGACGTCCAGTCTGTTCGGTACCCTGATGATCTTAAAGGCTGCCTGTACCAACAACATCAGCTATATCGATCGGTTGATAACTGTGTTCATGAGAGCGCTACAGAAGATGGCGAAGGAACATCTCAGTCCGAGCAGCACCGATGCTACTTCGTGTAAGACACGGTTTATTTTTTTTTTTACGATAAGCATTAAAGAAACAAATTAGCAGTACCGTAATGAGTATGCATTGTGTACTTGCATACATGGTATCGCGGTATCAATTCCTTTTTGCTCTCCTTTTTGCTAAAGTATTGTGATTGATCCGAATCTATCGCACGTCCTTAAATCAATCGCAAGTTTGCAGTCTCCTATCTCTTATGTACATAGTTACAATTAATACCAATCGCAAATAAGATGAGATCAATATTAGGTTGTTGTTCTTTTTCCAAGACGGGGCCCCGATCTGTAAAACTTGTTGACAAGTGAACAATGTTTTTATATAACCGACTTCCCAACAATTCTTGCATGATTGTATTTAAATTTATGAAGGAGAATATTGTTTGGCAAGAAAACATAATGCAAAAGAACAGCAAACAAAAAACAAAAAAAAAATTCACTGTTAACCAAAGAAAATTGACAGCATATATGTATGTAGCTTTTTTAAAATTACTTAATGATATTGAATTCACTTGAATTATATTATGTGGAGAATGCAATTAGCAATTCTTGTTTTTAATAATAATAATAACAATAATAATATGTCTTAAGTAGCTTCATCAGTATTAATACGGTTCTTTCTGAGAACCCTGCAATCATGACCAGGGTAATAGTATATCTGTAAAGCACTTAGAGACATTGTATTAAGCGCTATATAAAAGCGAAATATTATTAATATTATGATTATGTTTATATCATATTTTCCAAACAGTGGCATCGGAGCTTCTCATAATCAGCTTGGATCTGGTGAAGAATCGAGTGGGTGTGATGAGCACAGACATGAGACGTAACTTTGTGCAGGTCCTGACGTCGGTGATTGAGAAGTCACCCGATGCAAAGGTTCTGAAGACCATCGTCAAGATGGTGGAGGAGTGGGTCAAAGCAAAGGTCAGTAAACACCGCCATCTCTCGAGAAGATTTGTGAATTCTTAAAAATTCTTAAAGGCCCACTGTACTACTTGTAGCTTCTTGCTCCCTCTATATAGAAAACAATGCCTAATCGGTGACTATTGGTCCCCCATGATCCTCTTTTTCCTATGTTACTTGAGAGCCGAGTTGATGAGATAGCCACCTGTCAGTGACCACGCTGGGTGGTCTAATCCCTCCTGTCCAAACTAGTACAGACAGGCTTTAAAGGGAGAGGGACGTCAGCTTCCATGTGCAGTAGGCCATAATTCGCTGACACCAGACTCGTTGGAAATACTGTTAATGGGTGTACAAGTCTGTACATGGCAGTCTAATCGAGAAATAGAGTCTTCTGCTGATGAAAATGTAAGATAATGACTTTACCATATGGGGGAATGGGTGGAAACGGCAGAGCATTACAAAAAACCTACTGGTCATAAAACTGAAGGCTAATGATGGTGACTGACAACTCTTGTTGTTGGGTAAACACCTGAGTGGTGTCAAATTCCACATGAGTGCCCATTTCTATGCATATTTAAAGTGTACCAATCATCAAAGCATGTCTTGGTCTAGATGAAATTGTTACTGTACAGTATAAAAACAAAAAGGGAAACTTCAAATCCTACTATTACTGAGTAAGTACTATTGTAAGTTAAATTCATTATCAATGAACAGTTAAACGTCATGTTGAGTAGACTAGTTAAAGCACTCGCAGAGAATAGGGTTTTTGCCAGTAGTGTTAGTGGCAGTCCCAAAAATTGACAGTTTTCAAAATGTGTTTGGGCTGTGTAAATTAGCCTACTGATACAAATTTTATGATATATATGTTTTTTTGACCTTCATCACTGTATTTTGTGCCTCAGACTCCACTGATGTTGAACCAGTCTCCGTCCCCGAGAGAGAAGACCATTCTCCTCGTCAAACTCATGCAGTATGTGGAGAAAAGGTTCCCGGACGAATTGGAACTCAACGCACAGTTCCTGGAACTCGTCAACTGGGTCTACAGGTAAGCTAAGGGCTTCTGTAAGACCACTATTCTGTTCAATGAAAATGTACATTCCTGGGTAAGGAGAGACACCTACATGTAGACATTATAAAATACCATGTCTAAAGTCACTGGGGGTTTTGAACCCTCGACCTGTTTACCTAGAGTCAAGTGAATGAACCACTATACCTCAGTGCTCCTTGTATCTTTTAAATCTATACAAAATAATTGTTTATATCCTTTGATTTGATATCATTTAATACATTTTATTTGATATTTTTTCATTTTGATATATTTTCCATATTTTTTTATATTCCAGGGATGATTCTTTAGCCGGGAGTGAGCTGACATCCAAGCTTGAACCAGCCTTCCTGTCAGGACTCAGGTGTAGTCAGCCCCACATCAGAACAAAGTTCTTTGAGGTAAGTGATGAGATGCTGATTCTATCTCTACATAGACATAAATAGCCTTTTAATTTTAAAGATGATATACATATTGCCATTTAAACTGTGATTTAAGTGGGGAATCTTGTGTCGGCTCTCTGTCTTTGCTTACAAACTGGCTCAGACGACCCAGGTTTTTTCGTATCGTGACGATAAAGGTCGTTCCCCAGATGTAAATAATCATACCTGATTGATACGCGTCAGACTCTGTAACAACCCAATTACACACACACTTACACAATTGTATTGATGCAAGAGTGGATTTAATGTCTTCTTCATTGTTTAGTAAGAGTTCTAGTATTTTTTCCCTCTCATTACTGTTATTGGTGTTTAATTACATGTTTTAAAATTTGCAAATGTGCAAGAATTTTTTACACAATTCACTTGATATGTATTCTTTGTGATATCGTATGCAAATCATGTTTTGACCTTGATGGGTTGTTATCTTGTATTTGTATGTTTACAGGAAAAACCTCTAATTGAATTGGATTGATTGAATTATCATACACCCACTGCACATACAATGTATGTTATAGAAATATTTCATGTTGATAAACCACATTTTCTACAATACCTCAATATTATTTATTTATTCTTTGTATGCAGGTGTTTAATTCCAGCATCCGACGTCGTTTGTTTGATCGTCTCCTGTACCTGATTGACTCTCAGAACTGGGAAGCCATGGGATCGCATTACTGGCTCAAACAGTGTGTAGAGGTCAGTCTACATTTATACAATTCAATTCAATTCAATAATGGTTTTATTTGACAATGCTTTGCAGCCATAGGCAGAATTGCGCATGTTCACAACAATTTCTCAATATCATTTCATGTTACATTGTACCCTTAGAAATTACATTCATGATCAAATTATATTTACTTAAAGCTTATCTGTACTAGTTTCTAGGAGGGATTAGACCACTCTGCAAGGTCACTGGACAGGTGGTTATCTCATCAACTCAGCTCTCAATTAACATAAGAAAAAGAGGATAATGGGGGACCAATGGTCACCGATTAGGCATTGTTTTCTATATAGAGGGAGCAAGTAGCTACAAGTAGGACAGTGTGGCTTTAAGAGTTCATTGCTTGATAAACTTATTTTTTAAATTTATTATTTTGTACATTACATAGATATGGAATATTAAAACAAAAAAGAAAGAAAGAAAGAATAATACAAGGTTAAAAGGATTTAAAAAACAGATTGGAATGGTAAAAGTAAGAAGACATTACAATCACTGATTTACATTGATAAGATTTAACTCCTAAAGCCTATGACATAAGATTGAATTTCTAGTTCTACAAGAAATGGCAATTCGTATTCAAATAAAACTACAAACTAAAACTAAAACTTTGAAATTATGATAGATATCAGATATAAATGATACTAATGATAGTGAGTGCAACAACAAACTGACGTATAATATCCAACGAAAATGAATGTATCTTCCAAATTTGATCACATTTATGCCATTTCTCTCCTGCTCTGATACTATCTCCAAATCCATCTACATTGCAGCTACTGATGGCATCCAGCGCGACCAGTACCCTGATCTCCAACATCAACACCTCACCGCTTCCCTGCATCACCTCAGTGATCAATCTAGCTGACAGCCAGGAGAAGGCTGCCTTCATGCTTGCTGCTCATGTCAAAGAAGAACCCATGGATGTAGAGTCGGACTTGCATAAAGAAGAGGTGCGTTGTGTTTGCTTCTTCATGGGGAGGGGGAAGGGGGAGGGGGAGGAAGGTGAGGGGGGAGTTTACCTGATCATCAAACCGCATGTTTCTACAGGGTTCCAAAACTTTATTATTTTCCAAGTTTAATGGATTTATCTAAGTACATGTTTGTGCTTCAGCATTATTTGATTATTCTTGAGAGGGGTAAGTTTACCTGAGCATCAACCTGCTTGTTTCTACAGGGTTCAAAACTTCCTTATTTTCCAAGCTTAATGGATTTGTCTAGGTCCATGCTTCTGTAGAAACACATCATTGTTTGATTATATTGTCAACAGGAATACATTAGGGACTTTCAGATTTGTAGAACGAGAACGTGGACTGGTAGGTATGACATCCTTTTAACGTCGCATTGCCTTAAAAGGATTTCACACGTTGCAGTCATAGTTCTCGCCGTGCAAATCTTAAAGTCCCTATTATCGCACTCATCTCCAGAGTGCACCATCTCCACTCCCTGGGAAGTATTCTTACCATATGGTCATTGTGAGGGCAAATACTAACACAAAGGCTTTCGTCATCCTACCAGGCCCCCATTTCTCTCCTGGCTATGAAGTCGCAAATGTAAATTAATGCCTTGCCAAAGGACATTACTGCCATGTCAAGTGCTTAAATCACTCGACTATAACACCTCTACTCTAATATAAAACTGTTATTTGATTGTATTGTGTTAGATTTTGAGATGATTGAGCTTTATTATTTGATTGCGTTGGATAGGATGTCGAGATAGACATCGAGCTACCTCAGACTGACGGAGGTTCGTCATCATCGTCGACCGGACCATCGTCGGAACCAAGGCAACAGCTGCAGCAGCTTATCAACAGAGATATCAAGTTTCTTGAGAGCCTCAGGAATGTCAAGGTCAGTCACAAGGTCATCAGGTTTAAACCCTCCAGGACGCGACATTTTAAAACCTAACCTAGCCATCCTGTGCTGCATATTAATATTTGAATATATGAGATCAAAATTAAATCCGCCAGATTCTGGACTTATCCAGTATGTCGCAATGATTATAGACAATTTATGACCTGGCTAGTCATTCGTTTACGGTAAGCCACTCGATTTTATCGCAATGTCATTCATTTTAAGTAAACATACATGTAGCTGTGCACTCATTATTTGATAAATTCTGTGTGCGTGCTTATCATGAATGTTTATGAATAGCGCATGACGTATGGTTCCTATTGAGCTAATCAAATGCAGCGAGAGGATGGCAAGGTTGGGTTAAAAAAAAGACGCTTCCAGGACAGGATTTTTTTATTTAGTGCTAAATCGAATCGCATATTGTTCTTCAAATTGGCAACAATAATATTATTTGTTATATACCTCACTTAAGTAATCCAGCCATCTGATTGGTCGAAATTGCATTCATAAACTTCAACTGTTCCTGTAAAATTCCCGGTAACCATGCTTAAAACATTTCAATATTTTTAATAACCATGGTTATTAAAAAAATAAGTCAGTCTCCATGGTCACCCCATAGGTTTACATGTTAAAAAATGGTTTGAGCGATGGAGGATACCATACGTGTGCGAAAAATTGGTCGGCAATTTCAATACAATTGAATCTCGATCGATCTTACCGACAATTTTATCTTGCATTGTTGACATGAAGACAAAAATAAACTCTCAAAAACAAAAAAACAACATCTGCCGATAGATCTTGATCTAAGTTCGTGCCAATATGCATTGCAAAAGTAAAAGAAGGGTCCGTTTCATGGAGCTTTTGCGAAGCATCCCTCACGCGGAGCCGTTTTCAATCCATTTTAATGTATATATTGGAGAAAACTGCCAAGCATGTTAACGGCGCCTGATAGCTGAGTGGTCTAAGCGTTGGTTTTCGATACACCTCTTGTTGTACGCAAGAGTTCGAATCCCGTCTTCGACAAAAATGAAAAATATTTTTTATTTTTTAGTCTATTTTTTTTCGGCATATAAAAGTATTTATGACTGCTTTAATATTCGAGAAATAGTTGTTTTCATACGCTCTCGGGAAGGTTACAATTGGGCTATTCCCCTCGGCAAGCCTCGGGGAATAGCACAATTCTAACCTTCCCTTGAGCGTAATAAAACAATTATTTCTCTCAAAGCAGTCATTAATACTATATTATTGCTTCGTTGTTCTAATAATATGTGAAGTCTCAGAAAAAAAGTCTCTAAACTTGGCAAGAATGTTGTGGAAATGTTGGAAAAAAATTGATGACTTTGATAGAAAAACAAGGACTTTGAATATCTCAACATGCTGCCAATCTAAGGATTGTAAAGATTATTTACCTTTATAAATTACCTAGCCTTACATGTGTAGATGCAGTATAGTCATGACACAATAATAGATGCTGTGTGTGCAGACACTTTTTACGGCTTTGAATCAAAAGTTATTAAGCCAAACCACAAAATGTGGAATGTGATATATCCATCCAAAGGGAAAGGGAAACATTGCAAAGGGATTTGATTACAATAAAAAGGCAAGCTATCGTCCACCCCTGTGGATTTTCTCAAGCAAAGTGATTTTTCACACAGTTTCTTGCTGTCTGCTGCCTCGAGACCACCGGAGCGAACCTAGGTGACAATGAATTTCCAGATGTACAGGTGTATGCATTTATGTATGTTAACTGTCTCATTAAATATTCATATTTACATGGTATTTTGTTTGACAGACGTTCACCTTCCTACACGCAGTCTCACAGCTGTGCCACAGTGATACAGACTTGACCCATTCTTTCTGGGTCCATCTGTTCCCTAAAGTCTGGAAGATCCTCAGTGAAAAGGAACAAACGGTAAGAAAAATCCACTTTCTAATCGGTCCTCTCCTCAAATAATCACTTCTATTGTTTAGTCGACCTGTTATTAATAAGTTAGAATAAGTTGGGAGGGTATTTGTTTCCAGTTCGTTGTGATTGTGCCATGGACCAGTGATGGCCTGGTGGTGGAATCGCTGCCTGACAGGCAGTAGATGGCAGGTTCAAATCCCGCCGGTTCCAAGACTTTTTCTGACTTGTTTTCAATTACAAGATCGAGCACGCGATATTTATATACTGGGTGCAAGCCAAAAGTTGCTTTACAACAATGGAAAGTTTTCCCAGAAAGCCAATCTGTGGTTTTAAGTTTGGCTATTTCCAAATTGTAGTTAGCTTCATAAAGCGTTTTTTCCTGAGCAATTGATGGGCTGAATACTATTATTACCTTGCTTTCGCTGAGTTACCATAAGTTGCTCAAGCATTCAAGGAATTTCTTCCTTGGGGGGGGGGGGAACTGTTTACTTTACCTGGTCTACCCGGGTGATGAGTGTCAAATACAGATTAATACCTTGCAAAAGGAGAGTGCCGTTGCGGGGATTGGAACCCTGTGCCATATGATCCATAGTGTGGGAGCTTATCCACTAGACCATGGAAATTATCGTGGATATTTATAATTATTATTTTAAAAAACCATTTCATACATTAGAACTTGTTGACATCACTATCGTTTTCTATCCTAGACTCTCAGCCAAGAGGAGAGTCCATTCCTACGTAGCAGTATCACTATCAGAATCTAAGGTTTAGAAGTTCTATTCAGAAAGGGAAAGTTATAATTGCATCGATACAAACTATTGTTACCATTGTGTTCTCTGTTAGACCCTCTCAAGAAGCGAGTCCTTTCCGCTGTAATAACAGTCATCATTGTCAGAATTAGAGAGAGATTCATGATTACTGTCAGAAATAGAGAGATATTATTGCATACTATACAATTATCATTATTTTTCTCTTTATCTCTCTCTTTAGACCCTTTCTCAAGAAGTGAGTCCATTCCTGTGTAGCGGTAGTCACCACTATCAGAAAGATGCTCCTATGAGTACCATACACACGTTTGTTGAAGCAGTGTCGAGATGTAGTCCTCCCATCACCATCAGACCTTGTGTTCTTAAGGTAAGTTCTTTGGGAAAAGTATCATTTCTTTATGATACAATGTTATCTCCTTCTTCTTCTCCAGCTTCTTTGATGACTGTGGATTCTTCTTCTTCTTCTTCTTCTTCATCTTCTTCTTCTTCTGCTTCTTCTTCTTTGATGACTGCAAATTCTTCTTCTTCTTCAACTTCTTCTTCTTCTTCTTTGATGACTGCAAATTCTTCTTCTTCTTTTTCTTCTTCTTCCTCTTCTTTGAATTATTTTTCTTTGAGTTCTTCTATGAATTCTTCTGCTATGAATTCTTCTTCCTCAAATTTGAATTCTTCAAAGTTGTTCATTTGGGGTATGATTCTCCATTTTGGTATTAGAACATCAGATAAATGTAACATTGTAGATAACAACCAATTTCTTTCTTTCGCAGTACCTAGGTAAGAGTCACAATCTATGGCATCGCTGTATCCTGATGCTGGAACAGAATGCCATCACCAGCGGTTTCAGCAGTCACCATCGACCTCGAACCACTAGCGTCTACGACTTCTTTGAACCCGACAATACAGCTGCTATGCAGCAGGTCAGTAGTGCTTGTCAATTGATCTATTTTCATTTAAAGATTTTCTTGAGTTCAGATAATGATCAGAAAGATATTCTATCAGAATCCAACTCAATTATCACCAAATAGCTTTGAAAATACATTAATTTGAGATATTAGGAGCATCTGCCAAATGATTCTGGAAGTAAAATTTCTATTTGAGACTGAGTTCAGAATGCTTTCAGAGAAATGTTGAGAAAATGGCCAGACCATGTTTTCCCCCAAAAATGTCATATACATGTTTATATATTTGTCACATACCCTGTATTGCGTTGGTGATTTTCAGGATATGCATTTTCAGCAAGTTTATGTTTTTACCCTATTTCGTTTTATTTGTTGACAGTCAGCTTGTCTATAATTACACTCTTATTTGAAATGATTACAGTAGAGCAATCTGCAATGTCTTCAAAATATTTTCAGTGCAAATACCACTTCTAGAAATTGGCTTAAATTCTGGTTGTTAATTATTTTTTAAACCTTTTTGTTGTTGTCATGTACAGGAGACATTGGATTCCCTGTCAGAGTTGTATGAAAGGCTAGAAGAAGAAGATCTATGGGCGGGACTGTGGCAGAGACGATGCAAGTTCCCTGAAACTGCTACAGCTCTCTCCTACGAACAGCAAGGATTCTTTGAACAGGCGCAGACTACTTACGAACAGGTCAGTCTACATTGGCGACGTCTTTAATGATCGGTTCATAGAAGCATTTACATATTGAATGCATTTCATTATGCATATTCAAACTTTATGACAAAAACAAAGCAATTTAAATGGATCAAATCTCCCCAAATACTTTGCCCTGTATGTTGGGGTTCCATGCTACTGTACTACATTGAAAATATCAGCTTCAAATATTACTTCTGTGAAGAGAAATAGATATTGCACATTTAAACTCTTAGAACCAAAGTCCAACTTGGGTTTTTCTTGGACAGTGTCTTGATTTTATTCAAGAAAGCCAGATACAGTTTTTGAATTGTTGTTGATTCATACATACAGTAGTATCTGTACGTAACTTGTTTCTTCTTAGATGTTGGTAACTTTAATGATAGCATAATCTTGAATGGTTAGGGTTAAGCAATTGTTCTAAGAAAATCATCTATACTTCTTCCTAGAGGAAAGTATGAATTGTTACTTCAATCCTTTTGTGACGGTCAATCCACATTTTGTGGTTCATCAAATGTGTGGTCCCACTAAAGTCTTATTCCTCTCTAAGATCCATTCATTTAAAGGTAAAGACCAGTTCTGGTCATGCGATTGCATTGTGAAAGAAATGTTGTGGAATCGATCAGAAAAGATTGATCATCTATCGTATAAGTGTTGGTGTGTTCTGCAAGGTTCTGGAATCATCAAAATGATAAGAACTTTGCCCCAGTCTTGGTAAAATTACAAGCACTGTACACAGAAAGATGTATATGGGACTCTGCGACGCGTGCGCGACACGTGCACGATATCTATCAGGTCCAAATAGATATAACAATTTACCAAATATACCAATTAGTAGGCGGTTTCTCAGCAAAATTTGTATCATCACATATTAGTCAAAACATATTCTTTCACATGATTGGTAATAAGAGCTTCCATTTCATTTTTTGAGAGGGGGCGTTTCCAAAACTGGTCTTTACCTTTAAACTTTTTATATTAATGCAGGCATTGGCGAAGGCGAGGTCAGAGCACAACTCTGGTCCGGCGAGTAACATGCTGTTCCCAGAGTACCACCTGTGGGAGAGCCACTGGGTCCGATGCTGCAAGGAACTCAGCCAGTGGGACATCCTGATGGAGTACGGGAACACCAAGGGGCATACCAACCCCCAGCTGGTCCTGGAGAGTGCGTGGAGGGTGCCCAACTGGGGCGCCATGAAAGAGGCACTAGCGCAGGTGAGCATTGTGTGTGTAATTGGGTTTTTACAGACGTGTATCAATCAGGGCCCTGTCTTGCAAAGAGTTGATATCAATCGCAACTTATTTGCGATTGATATCCATCGCAACTATGTACATAAGAGATAGGAGACTGCAAACTTGTGATTGATTGCAGGACTTGCGATTAATTTGGATCAATCGCAACTCTTTTGAAGACAGGGCCCAGATATGACTATTTACGTCTTGGGACCGACCTTTAACATCACCATCCGAAAGACTTGACTCAGATTCGAAACTGCGTCCTCAGCTGGATCAGTTTGTAACTTCCATTGTTAGCTGGATTACAGGCGCACGCCACAACGCCCCGTTAAATCAGGACCCTGTCTTATAAAGAGTTTGCAGTCTCCTATCTCTCATGGACATAGTTGCATGGACATAGTTGCAACTGATGTCAACTCTTTACAAGACGGGCAGTGGTTCCTTTTTTAAATTCATACTTTTTATTGATTTTATTTGCCCTACATGTTTCATCTAAATTAAGCCCACTCATTTCTCTGTTGATTGGAAGAAGTCCGCCAATTTTGAGAATATGCGGCAAGGAAAAAAATCCTCAGGAATTAAAGGTATTTTAGTAACAGTTAACAGTAAAAATATGTTCAAGTAGCTAAAATATCAGTTGATTGAGATATGAAAATATGATATGTAAGATAGGATACAGTTCACCTGGTTGGTATCTTGTCAATTATTTTTGATGATGCCACCCCTTTTCCCACCCATTTGATTAATCCCTTATCAGTATTGCAGAAACATAAACAGCTACATGTACTTTGATATCTTCTTCAAACAAAGCTAAGACTTTCTCCGTCTTTTTCCAGGTTGAACAGAGCTGTCCCCGTGAGATGAACTGGAAAGTGAATCTCTATCGAGGTTTCATTGCTATCTGCCATCCCGATGAGAAGAACCTAACTCTGGTAAGTAAAAACGTACCACCTCTGTATTCAAAGAAATCTTTCTTGAAAGTTTTGGAGACAATCAAACGTGAGTTTTAACAGAATCCAACACAAAACAAGCATCACCACATAGTTACATGTAAAAGTGAAGAAGATCTATTGGACTTATTCTGATAGAAAATGTGTAATGACTGAGTTATAAGAAAAAGAAATGTGGTACTCCTTGAATTATGCCCAGGCCTTGTAAGTTGTGGGCCTGCAATGTCACTCAATGTATTCATTGTGCTTGTGATTTATTTCTTTATTATATTTGTTACATATATTCATGTATGTATTTCTTTAATTAATAAAATAAAACGGTTGGATTTCAAATAGAAATAAAGATATAAAGTGTTACACAGCAATAGTAGAAATAATTTACCCAAAGAAACTATATACATGTATGGTCTGCTGGATACATGAATATATATATACCCTAATCTACGTTTCCCTGATGATGTTAATAGATTGAGAGACTTGTGGAGATGTCGAGCAAGCAGGCTTTGGAGGAATGGAGACGTCTCCCCCACTACGTGACCCAGGCCCACACCCCTCTGCTCCAGGCGTCCCAGCGTATCATGGAGTTACAGGAAGCGTCACAGGTGCATCATGGTCTACAACCCACCAACCTGGGACGCAACCAGAGTCTACATGACATGAAGGCCATCGTCAAAACATGGAGGTAGGTCCTATGATATCTTTTTGCTCTGTTGCTTTCAAATATTCTCAATTTTTCTACGACACAATTGCTCCGTTGTCAATATCTTTAACTAACCAAATTGCAAGCTTTAGCCATGGACCAAATACTATAGCCTACCTAACAAATAGAAGAAGAGGGAGAAAATAAGACAAAGTAATGAAAATAATTTAACACAGAACCATTACATGGTATGAAAGGTAAATTAGGTGTTCAAAATTAAGATTAATTGGCAGTAAATGTACATTAATAAAGTTTGGAGATATGTTTGAGTTGCAGGTGATAACATTTTGAGGAAGAGCATTCCAGATTTTGATTAAAGATAAAGACCAGTTCTGGTCATGGGATTGCATTGTGAAAGAAACGTTGTGGAATCGATCAGAAAGTATTGGTGTGTACTGCAAGGTTCTGGAATCATCAAAATGATAAGAAATTTGGCCCAGTCTTCGTAAAGTTACAAGCACTGTACACAGAAAGATGTATATGGGACTACGCACACGTGCGCGACACGTGCATTATATTTATCACGTCCAAAACTAATTTACCAAATATATCAATTAGTAGGCGGTTTCCCGGCAAATTTTTTATCATCATGTATTTGTCAAAACATATTCTTTCACATGATTGGTAGTAAGACCTTCGGTTTCATTTTTTGAGAGGGGGGCGTTTTCAAAACTGGTCTTTAACTTTAAGGCAGAAAAGAAGTTCAACATGAGTAATCAGAAGCTATATGATGCTTTACGAAATGTCTTCTGTTTTGTTTATCAGGAATCGTCTCCCTATGGTGTCCGATGATCTGAGTCATTGGAGCGACATTTTTATGTGGAGGCAGCATCATTACCAAGCTATCGTACAAGCTTATGACAACTCATCAAGCACAACACAAGATAATGTAAGCGGGACTATTAACAGATTTTTTTTTCAAGACTCATGCAAACCAAATACAGAGGATTTCTTTGGCCATTCGTGTGCTCAAATCCATTTCTCTCTTGGAGGAGAGAATATCTTGAAGAAAAATTGGACTTAATTTTCTATTGCTATTCAAAAACTAAAACATGTTGAAAGAAAAGGTTTGTTCATTTAAAAGAGGATGGTAGCACATGAATCACCTCAAGAGCATAGTTTATGTTCCTCTTTTGCTTAGGAGCCGTATACAATGTTTTTAACAGTTTATTTATCAAAATACTTTTTTTTTTTAAATAATTTTTTTATTGTCCAATATTGAAAATTTGCTCACATTTTACAAACGTACAAATAATCAAAATAAGTTTACCTACATAATATATATCATATACTTTGACATGCTCTGTATGCATTATTTAATCCTTCAGCAACAGCACAATCACACGATGTTGGGTGTCCACGCGTCTGCACAGTCTATCATCAACTATGGCAAGGTAGCCAGGAAGCACAGCCTGATTGGTCCTGCTCTAGACTCACTTAGCAGGTGAGGGTCCTATGATGATAATGAAGATGAAGATGATGGTGGTGATCATGATGATGATAGTGGTGATGGTGGTGATAATTTTGATGGAGGAGGATAAATCAGGGATGCCAATTTTCCGTCAATGGCCGGAATTACGGCTTTTAAGAAATATTGATGATTATGATGACAGTGATAAAGATGATGATGATGGTGTAAGTAGTTTTGATGATTTTGAAATCTGCTTGTGGAATACAATCAACATGAATCTGCTCACTTCCAAAAACATCACTCAATCCTCAGAATATGATAAATGATGGTGATGATGATGATGCCAGTATGTGGTGAGAATGATACAAATATTGATGGTGGTATTGATAATGGTGGTGATGATGAATGTGATGTTAATGATCTTTGTGTCAGTGGTGATAAAGATGATGATGAGTATAATGGGGATAGTGGTGATCGTTTATGATGACAATGGTGAATGGTGACAAATGATAAAAGTTACGGCTATGATATATCAATATCGATCATGATGATTAGAGTTTCAGTTGAAGATTGAAGATGATGATGATGATAATGACGATTATGATGGTGACGATGACAATGATAAAGATAATGATAGTAATGATGATGTTGATGATGCTGGTGTTGGTAGTTTTGATGATTTTGAAATCTGCTTGTGCAATACAGTCAATGTTAATCTACTCACTCCTCAGAATCCACACCATCCCGAGCGTTCCCGTCGTCGACTGCTTTCAGAAGATCCGCCAGCAGGTCAAGTGTTACCTCCAGATGGCCGGAACGATGGGTAAACAGGAACTACAGGAGGGGTTAGAGGTCATTGAATCTACCAACCTCAAATACTTCAGCCGGGAGATGACGGCCGAGTTCTATGCTCTCAAGGGAATGTTTCTAGCGCAGGTCGGAAGGTCAGTCAAACAGTCTGCTTCCTTTTTTAGAAATTTCTCTAGACTTAAGAGAACCTGGGCCTCTTGCATTAAAGTAGTGTTTCAACGCAACTTGATTTTCAACCAGTCAGGATCGCATGTTTGCGACGTGTTTTTAGTTCTTTAAGTTTTGTATAGATGCAACTTTGTATGCAAGACGACCCAGATATGGAACAAAAAAGCAACGTCGCTATGAACGCTTGGCTGCCACAAGCCAGTTATCCCTGTGGTAACTGTTCTGACACCCAAATCAAATTTGGTCTTATTGCAATAACAAACAAAAAAGAACATGACAAAAGTTCCGGGCCTGATTTTGCCATATTTACAGTAGAATACAAGAAAACATGAAATAATGTTATATGTACATGTACAATGTACACTCTGTAAAATTGATGCCTGTTCACTTGGCAATGACCCTTCATGAATTCAAAAGATATTTAATCATTGGCTTACCCATACCTATTTTATGACATGATTCATAATGTTCATGTTCACATATCATAACATTGAAGTGTTGTGGTCAACCAGATGCGTTGCTGGACTATAGATCGAATGGTTTGTGATTTGAGTTCCAGCCCTGGCACTGAGATGTTTGTTTGGGGTGGGGGGGGGGGGGGGGGGCAAGATGTAAAGCTACATTTGCCACTCTCAACCCAGGTGTAGTAGATGGATACCAAGTAGAAAGGAATTCCTTGAATGCCTTCAGCACTTTAAAACTGCTCGGCTGAAGCCAAGGTAATACTAGTACTCTGCAGGTGGTGTTTTACAAAACTTGTCATCAGTGACAAATGAATTTTTTTGTTATGAGCTACTGAAATCCTTGCTTCTGATTGGTAATCAGCAGATTTGTCACTGATATTTGTCATTTGTCATTGAAAAAAGGCTTTGTGAAACAGGTCCCAGATGTCTTGAGCATCCTATGGAATGGATACCTTCACAATATAAATGTAGCCATTACTATTCTGTTGTTGTTATCATTAAAATTTGGAGTGGACTATTAGGCTATTATTATTATTATTATTATTAATACCTTTTGGATATTTAATTTCAATTGAAATGTTTTTAGGTCTGATGAAGCGAACAAGACCTTCTCTGCTGCTGTTCAGATGCACGATACCTTAGTCAAGGCATGGGCTCTGTGGGGTGACTACCTAGAACAGATCTTCTGCAAAGACAAGTAAGATGATTTAAAGATAATATTTTCTGATTTGTTTTTCATTCACTTGCAGAAATAGTCTATTGTTGATAATTTTGGTACACCAAAGTGTCTTCTTTAAATTTACTTTCAGGTTGTTTAGAGAAATTTTGCTGTTCGTGCATCTTTTCTTAATTTTCTCCTGTCTAGTTATTTGATTATATAGCAGGGAACATTCATTACATATTAATAATAATAATACTATTCAGCTTTTATGAGCGCTTGATACATCTCGGACGTCTGTAAGCGCTTTACAAATATACTATTACCCCGGTCATTGGATTCAGTGCTTGCCCAAACACGACCCTTATTTGTGATCTTCTTCTTTGCAGACAAATGTCTTTAGGAGAGTCTGCCATCACCTGCTTCCTGCATGCGTGTCGCCACCAGAACGAGAGCAAGTCT
The DNA here is from genome assembly GCA_035222895.1 of Strongylocentrotus droebachiensis. Classification (NCBI taxonomy): domain Eukaryota; kingdom Metazoa; phylum Echinodermata; class Echinoidea; order Camarodonta; family Strongylocentrotidae; genus Strongylocentrotus; species Strongylocentrotus droebachiensis. The sequence continues at coordinate 114,903 of JAVYIG010005515.1, forward strand.
CGTAAATACCTCGCCAAGGTTCTATGGCTGATTACATACGATGATGAGAAGGCTGGTCATCCATTGGCTAAGGCCGTCGACAAGTATTCAGTTGGTGTTCCACCCATCCAGTGGTTGCCATGGTAAAATATCACTTCTTCACTTTAATTTCATTTTTTCCTGTGTTTACAGGCTGTAGAGTAAAATAAAATGATCCTCTATGTGTTTTTAATTTCAAGAAAATAATTTCTCTACAGCTTTATTGTAAAGTTATCGTTCTACATTTAAATATTACATTTACAAGGACCAAAATCAGTTCAAATTGTTTATAGTTTAGTAGCAATATAACTAATTTACATCAAGCATCATGCGAGAGAATTTGAATGTCATTTTCTACGTCAGTTGGGCAAACAAGTTTTACATTTATTTATCCAGTATCAATCATTGGTGTAAGATAACTTGTCATAAGAATATATTGTTGAAAGTGCTTATCTTTATTGCCAATTTGATGGTTGTAATAAAGCAAATTAAAGGGGAAGTCCGCTCTGATATTAAATTGGTTTTAATAGAAGCAGAAAAATTAGAGATTCAGGTCAGTGAAAGTTTGAGCAAATTCTGATAAAAAATTAAGAAAGTTATGAATTTTTGAAGTTGCGATAAATCAAGCACAAATTGGCAACTCTATGACATATCATGTGAGGTCTCCTCCTGTTTGCTCCTTTCTAAAAAATCAGAAATTTTAAAATTAATTATCATACATGCACCCTACATATTGCAAATATGTTTCTATACAACCCCTGTATGGAAAAATCTATTCCGTCATAAATAATAATGAAGAAGCTGAAACTTTATCAACATTTATGTACATTCCTTGTAATATATTGGACAGCAAAGTAATATAATGAATACTTTGGACTTTTCTAATGTTAAAAATGTGATCAATTGAAATTTCAGGATACCTCAACTGTTGACGTGTCTGGTGGGCAACGAAGGAGATCTGATCATCAACATCTTGATGCAGGTTGGACGAGTCTACCCCCAAGCACTCTACTTCCCGATCAGAACTCTCTACCTCACACACAAGATAGAACACAGAGAGAAATGTGAGTTTTTGTGAAGATTTTTAATGAAAGCAAGTTGCATATTTTGTGTAGGTCAGAATATATATAGTGCTGTTAGTAAATGATATTGCTAAATGTCTAAGATGTACATGTATGAACAATTTATATTCTTCCAAAAAGTTTGAATATGGTTATTAATTCACAATTCTCGGTGCTAATTTGTTTTCACTATTGCATTTTTTCTGTTCTTTTGATGTTTATTTTATTTTTATGTTAATGGGTTCATGTTTACAAGTTGTACCAAAGTATTTACGATCCCACCACATTTACATTAATCTTTTCTGTAGACCTTGACTGCACATAAAATGCCATGTTTAAACACATGCCCTACTTTTAAGATGGCATGCTCTCACTTACCAGAAAATTTGTCTGAAATAATGTTTTTTCAGCAATAAATACATATTGATAACTACTCTACCTGTAGCAACATTACCTTTCATTCAAGAATTTGTTTCTGTTTTTTATTGAAACAGTCAAGAGTGGTGATGCTTCCGCTGGCCGCCGTCGTCTGTCTTCCACAGTGATACCCACCAAGACCTTGACTACCGCTGATACGACCACGCCCAGTGATGCCACGCCTAGCAATACTACAACGGTATCCAAGGAAGATACCAAAGAGGATGTCGATGCCAAGAAAGAGACAAGTTCCACCACCGCCTCCACTGCTTCAACCGCAGCAGGGGGAGGTGAGAGCCATTGTAGTATGTTGATGATTCAAAACACCTGTGCAAGGCTGGTCTGTGGTTGTTCCAAATTCACACGGATCACCCCAATTTTAAGAAATCTACGTTGGTTACCAGTACGCCAGAGAATAAAAATTAAAATCTTGCTGATTGTATATACAGCACTTCTTGGTCAAGCTCCCACTTATATCAAAGAACTGTTGAATTTCAAAGTTAATCAACACAATCGCAACTTGCGCAGTTCCCAAGATATTATTTTGCTGTAGATCCCATCTATCAAAACAAAAATAGCTCTAGGTGATCGAGCATTTGCTTGTGCAGCCCCAAAACTCTGGAATAACTGACCATTTGAAGTCAGGAAATCACCATTAACTAACTGTAAATCTAAGCATATCAGGAGCTCTTGTAGCGCAGTAGAAAATATAAAGTGGAAATGATGATGGTGGGAGTGATATAGATGATGAGATTATTATTATGATTAATGTTCCAATGAGAGTGATAGAGAAAAAGATAGTATGAAGACAAAACATGACTTCTTTTTGCTTGCCACAGATGCTACCACCTCAACTACCACTCCATCAACAACATCAACGTCAGACAGCACATCCACCACCACTACCACGACCACGCCCTCTACCAGTACCCCTGCCCCTGGGTTAGGGGCCAGTGTGACGAACCCTGGTCCAATCCGTGCTTCGGTACCCATGGTGCGATGCTCCAAGATCATGGGGGTCCAGAGAGATCTGCATCCAATACTGCTGTCCTCGCTGGAAGGCATTGTGGATCAGGTGAGTGAGATGCTTGCAAATTTGCTTTTGGGAGGGGGAAAAAAATGTTTAAAATGCTGATACTGGCTGTATCAGTGGTCCCGGGGCCCGTCTTATAAACAGTTTGAGCACTTGACACGGCACTAATGTCCTTTGGCAAGGCATTAATCTACATTTGCCACTCCTTGCTGAAGAGAGGAATGGGTATCCGGTCAGATAACGAAAGCATTTTGTGCTAGTAATTGCCATATGCCCCTCACAGTGACCATATGCTAGGAATAGTCCCCAGGGAGTGGAGATGGTGCACATTGTGCGTGACAGGGGTGATGATATCTGTGATGTGCTAAGCGACGGTATTTTGTTTCAAGCGCTATATAAATCTAGATTATGATTATTATGAATGTTTCTTCATGTTTCTCCACGCTTCTTAACGTTTCTTCATGTTTATGATGTGTTTAGATGGTATGGTTCAGGGAGAATTGGTATGAAGAGGTCCTACGTCATCTTCGACTGGCCTTGGCAAAATGCCAAGCTGTCGCTTTTGAAAACAGAGGAGCAGGTAAGAAGGAAACGAACAAAAAATGCTGAATGAGCATGTATTACATGTATTTTGATACTATTTTGTGTTCGAATAGAAAAAATAAATGTTTTTTGAAATTTGTAGAAAATAAAAGTTATTGATGTTTAATATTGACTGGAAAAGAAAGAGAGTTTTGTTTGATTTTCCGAACAAATTTTTTCAGTTTGTAATGATGTACTTAATTCATAAAAATTAAGAAAGATTTGTTCTTAAAGACTGTCTGCACTAGTTTGGCCAGGGGGGATTATACATCCCTGCAAGGTCACTGACAGGTGGTTATCTCACCAAATCAGCTCTCAATTAACATAAGAAAAAGGGGATCATGGGGGACCAACAGGCACCGATTAGGCATTGTTTGCTATATAGAGGGCGCAAGTAGCTATAAGTAGTGTAGTGGGGCTTTAAAAGTTCATTTACCTGCATGACCATTGTACATACATGTGATGGCATGGAAGGAGATACATTCTTTCATGGTTTCTTTTTCTCTTCCAAGTTGTCGAAGCAAAGGTGACGCCGCACACCCTGAGCTTCGTCAAGAAGCTCGTGAACACCTTTGGAGGCGTGGGCATCGAGAACGTGAGCAGCGTGACCCAGACCCTGTCCAGCGCAGCCTCGGAGCTCCTCGTCAGACGAGCGCAGGCCACCGCGCAGGACCCCATCTTCCAGAAGCTCAAGAATCAGTTTAAGATCGATTTTGACTTCTCCCAGCCTGGGGCCACCAAGCTGCGGAATCTCATAGCCATGCTCAAGAAGTGGATCAAGATCATTGAGACAAGGACCAAGCTACTACCAAAGTGAGAAATTTCTCCACAAATTTGTGTTTTCTCATCTTTGCTATGTCATTTGTTTATTTTTGGCTCCTCTCCAAATTACTCTGTACAGAAAATTTCATAAACTTTCATTTCCTTAGTTATTGATGACAGAATAGATTTCTTTCATACAGGGGTTGTTTGAATAAAAATATTTGCGATAATTATATAATATTTTTATATTAAATATTTATATGAATGTATGATTGAAAATTTTCTGAAGGGAAAATACAGATTTTTTTTTTAGCACAGAGCAAATGGGAGGGGAGCTTGCAAGTACTTCACAGAGTTGCCAATTTGTGTTTGATTGATTGCTCCTTCAAAACTTCATAACTTATTTGTAATTGGATTTTGCTCCACCTTTCACTAACCTGTTCCTCTTATTTTCTGCTCTTATTGAAACCAACTTAATATCAGGGTGGACTTCCCTTTAAATCCTTCTGAAGGGTTGGTTGCTTTTAATTAGCTTTGATGATAAGACAGACCATAATAAAATACCTTTTTTTCTTGTTTTAATTGTTTAGGTCATTCCTGATTGAGGAGAGGTGTAGGTTCTTGAGCCACTTCTCGTCAGCGACCGCCGACGTCGAGTTACCCGGAGAGTTCCTCACCCCCAAGCACAGTCACTACACCATACGCATCGCCCGCTTCATGCCTCACGTCGAGATCACGCACAAACACAACACGGCCGCTAGGAGACTCTACATCAGAGGGAGCAATGGAAAGGTATGTGGTGTATTCGCTTTGAATCACAAATATAGCGCAACCCCTTCCGTGGTGTGGGCAGGAAAATATTACCAAAGTATTAGATTGTTTTGTGCAGCATATACATGTAATAGTCCAGAATCTGCTGCAAGATATTAGATACATATGAAAAGTAATGAAGAAAAACCATTGATATTTCTCTACAGTATGAGCATTTGAACAGAGCACATGGAGGGGAAATAGTCCCCCAGATAGGGAAGATAGTGTGCACATTGTGTGTGAACTCGATGTTTAGTGACATACTGAAGTAATATTATTTTTATGCCTAGGTAAGCGGTAAAAGTTTAGCGGACATGAGCCCATCAAGCATTACATGTACTGTCAATCTCATCTGCTTATAGCGACTACTGGTGTAGGAAGACCACCTGTCCTTAAAGACCACACGTCTTTGCAGATCTCATTATTTGTTCCCCTTCAGTTCACATTTAACCATGGTTAAAGGAGCATTTCCCTATGATAAAATGCAACCTGCCTATAAAGACCATCTTTCTTGTCCCTTAAGCAACTTTTTTAGAAAGGTTATACTCTACTCTGTATGATATTCATGTTATTTCTCAGATCTACCCATACCTTGTTGTGAATGATGCAAGCATGGCTGAATCGAGACGAGAAGAGAGGGTTCTGCAGGTGCTGAGGATGCTCAATCACTATCTGGGCAAGAGAAAGGTAAGACAATGCACTCTGTTCTCACCATGTCATTAAGTGTGTATAGAGATTTCTTTGTCGCAGCAGCTTTCAAATGTTTTTGATCAGGGGAGAGTTTCACAAAGACTAAGATCGACTTTAAGTTGGACTTAACTATGGCAGGCTGTTCACGCCACCCTTTGCTCTCACCATTTACTGGTATTGGTCTCTCAAGGGAGGTACAAATCAATGTCACAAATCTATGGAATTTATACTTTTTGATAATTTATTATTGAAGGAAAATAAAGGTCATAAAGTCCCAACTTAAAGAGAAGGTTGAGTTCTGGGAAGAGGTAAAAAATAATTTGTGAGCGTTATCATTGTTATTATGCAAGGGTGGAAGAACATCAGATTAAACATGTTCCCTGGAAAGCATGGCTCTTCAAATGCCTTCATATTCTAAATATGACATGAAACATCGTAAAAATCGGGGGGTAGGGTTTTTTCGCCATGTGCTCGTGTAGTCCCATATACATCATTCTGTGTACAGTGCTTGTAACTTTGCCAATATTTGGCCAAATTTCTTATCATTTTGATGATTCCAGAACCTTGCAATACACACGAATACTTATATACTAGATGATCAACCTTTTCTGATAGATTCCACACCGTTTATTTCACAATGCAATCACATGACCAGAACTCAACTTTATCTTTAAAGTCAATCTTAGCTACCCTTCCATTATCCTTCGTAATGCTACCCGATGGAGAACCGAATATGATCATAAAGAATTATGATTTTTTTTTTTTTTTTTGAATCAAGGGCAATTTCAATCATTTCATTTTCCTATTGTATCACCTTTAGAGTTCATGTTTTGAGTGTGCATATGTAATATATCATTGTAATTTGCTTATTTCAATAGATGATGGGCAAAGCTATTGAAATTTCTGTTTGGTTGATACTCTGTATTTCAAAGGTCAAAGGTTTTTTCAAGTTCAACGTAATTCAAGAATTAGTTTCAATCGCACCAAGAAAATGGAAAGGACGTAACAATGTATACGTGGAATGACCTTTAATTTATATTCGCAATAATACTTCGATTTCAATACTTGCAGCTACATGTACTGTGAATAGTAAGATTTTTACAGAATGACTTAAATTGTGCCTTTGGTTAGGTGAGATTCAGCTGCACGTATTCTGAAATTACAAGCGAATGTTCATGGAGTATTCGAATGCTCAGTTTCTTTGTCATATTTTTGTTGGTTTTTACAGGAAACTGCAAAGAGACAACTGCAATTCACAGTGCCTCGTGTAGTAGCTGTTTCTCCTCAGATGAGACTGGTAGAAGACAGTCCCTCATCACTTTCTCTGCTGGACATATATAAGAAGGTAATGTTAAGATATGGTGTTTACCATTCAAATAAGACTGGTAGAAGGTAGTCCCTCATATCTGTCTTACTGGATGTAGAGTTACGTATATATTAGAAGGTAATGATGAAGTACATGTATGGTGTTTACCAATCAAATGACACTGCTTTGAGAGAGTCACTTTTCAATATCTTTGCTAGACAATTTCAAGAAGGTTGAATTAAATTATTATGTACAGGATTCATAGATTGGTAGAAACAGACCCACCCTGCCACACCCATCAACTAATTCCATAAAAAAACATAATTAATGATGATTTTCTTCTTGTTCACAGTGGTGTTCCAAGCAGCAGGTGGAAACGGACCCACCGATCAACCGTTACTACGAACGTCTGGCCGTGGTCCAGCTCCGAGGCTCGCAGGCGAGTCATCAAGTGCTGCGGGACATTCTGAAGGAGGTCCAAACCAACATGGTTCCCAGGACGCTGCTCAAGGAATGGGCGCTGGATACGTTTCCGACTTCCACGGACTACTTTGCCTTCAGGAAAATGGTGGGTTGAAATCATGGATAAGTGTTATTGAATAACATATACAAATTTTGTTCATACTTTTTAAACAGAGTTTGTTCTTGACAACCTCAAAGCTTGTCTGAGGATTTCCCGACAGAGCAACAAGTAATGTATTCTATAAGGCAGACTGGATTCCAAGTATTGTAGTTCATTCATTAATAACAGGTTAAAGGTAATACAAAGTTTTGGTATGGGTCATCAATTTGGTTCAAATGAACATATTGGAAGCATATGCAATCCTACAATATTCAGTGATCGTTGTCGCGGTTGAAATCGAATCTAGAGTTATGAAATTGTAAATAATAAACTCTTTATGTTATATAGCTCCCTCTCAAGGTCAAGATATTAATTAAGCTATAAAACAATGTTTCTTGACCAAAATCGACTGATTAACTATTCCTGTTTGGAAATTATATATCACATTTACATATTCTGAGATTTTGATGGTCGCAGCTACTATTTTACGGCCGTAGGCGCTATTTGAAAGTTATAAAAATTTACCGGGAGCACCAGTAAATTTTTACATTTAATTTTTCTCAAAAGCAGAAGTGTTTTAGGGGCTAAATTTTCTATTGCTTATAACACATGGACTGGGGCATCCAAATATATCAAAATTGTAAAGAATCACTAGCCACCCAATTTTCAAAATTTCCCAAAACTTTGTACTACCTTTAATGAAATAACTCATCACTAGGTTCCCAGGAAAGAAGGCATCGTTTAACAATGTTAAATCTGAGAAGCATGGCCCTACATGTTATCAGTGTCTGTGATATGGTGTAATTTTGAATCCCTAAAAAAATTGGGCTTCGAAATGATCAAGAAGTGCCTCAAAAAAGTAAAAAAATTTGAGTGACCGGTTTTACCATACTCGTTTTCCCCAATAGACTGTAGTGTTATGAAAATTTTTGGAAAACGTAAAATTTGGTTTTCGATTCAATCATAAATATCTTTATAATCAGACAGGCGATCGGTTTGTACATTTGTACAAGTCATGGGTTCCTGACTGGCCTAAAGGTTTATAATTATCATTGCAGCATGAGCTAAATCCAGGATATTGTTTCAAAATCGGAGACAAAGTTACCGGATCCCTTTAACAAATATCTCTGTGTCTGTCTTCTTTTGCGTACCTACCTGTACATCATTATTTCTCAATCTCTCTTTTTTATTTCAGATGTGTGGTCAGTTAGCCTTGCTAGGTCTAGCCGAGTTTGTTCTTCACTTGACCCGACTCAATCCTGAGATCATTCAGATCGAGAGAAACTCGGGACTCCTCTCCGTCTTCTACTTCAGATTTGACCTGGATGAAACAAGTGGTATGAAAATTAATTTTTCTTTCATTTTGTTTTACAACATCAGTGCATGCGTGCATTGCATTGAATTACAACTGAAGGTAAACATTATATTTGAATACTTGTTCAGTTGTTTATCAAAATATGACATTATTCATCGAACACAAGATTAAATGGTTACTGAGACAATTTTAATTCATGAAACAGAAGATTTAGATATTGCAACTGTACTTGAGAGGATTTCTTTTTGTATTCTTTAAATTGTCAGTTGGTGCATGTCAAAGCTTTAAAAAATGTGTGATTGATAAAATGTAAGTTAATAGCTAGACTATATGAACAAGAAATCAATGTGGCTGAAGAAATTTCTTCATGATAGTATTTATTAAGAAATAATGGTTTGCATAGAAATAGACCTATGTATCAAATCATATTCTAGAACCCTAGTACAGTGAAACCTGTCTATGAAGATCACCCAAGGGAAACAAGAAAAATGGTCTTTATAGGCAGGTGGTCTTTAAGTGCAGGTTCCTTTAGAACAGGTTTCAATGAGAAACCAATTTCAAGGGAAACACAAAATATGGTCTTCGTAGACAGGTGGTCACTAAAACAGGTTTGACTGTATAACCTTTCTACATTGAGGGCAAAGTTTTCACTATGTTGACTTGCATGTTGCATTCCCTTATCGTGGTAAAATCACAATCTAAAACAATTGAATGTCTGTCTATACTACACAGGAGAGCTTGATGCAAACCGACCAGTACCGTTCCGCTTGACACCAAACATTGCCGAGTTCCTGACCACAGTCGGGGTAAACGGGATGCTGAATGCCTGCATGATATCCATCGCTAGATGCCTTGTGCAACCATCCTTCCAGCTACCTGCCATACTCAAAGCTGTGCTCCGAGATGAGATGATAGCATGGAGTAAAAAGGTACGACTCTTAAAGATGTTCATGCTTGGGTATATAGTCATTCGTGAAGTCGGCAACTTGGCGATCACTCCCTATCTCTACATAACACTGGGCCAATGGGTATTACCAGAGCCATCTATACACAAAGTTTGGCCAACTTGATTTCACTGGGTCACAACATGGCGAATATTCTTTTGTTTTGTGCTTGCCCAACAAAGCAGTAGTCTCCATATTGTGTCCAACTCGAACCGGGTTGGTCACACTCTCCTAATCAATGGCACTGGGTATTACTAGTGTCCCTTTATAGAAGAGTTACGACAACTCAGAATTTGACGCCATCTTGTTTCCATTGTTTGTGCCGTGCTCTAGCGCACCACAGCTTGTGCGTGTATAAACTGTGCGCGCGCTATACGATTTATAAGTTACACCGTGTCCGAAGCTTTTGATACAATCTCATCTTGGTCCAAGATAAAAATCTGATGATTTTGTTTATTATTCGATACTTAATGTTTGTTATGCAGAGAGCTAGAGGAGCGGAGAGAAGGAATACAGGAGAAATGATGCAAACCACACTGAAAACAACGACTTTATGATACATCGTGGCCATTGGAAATAAAATGTAGATATTCACGCATATAATTATTTTTCTCCACATCATTCTTAACATAATAAATTGCAATCTTAGTTGCTTCCTTCCATGTCTCTCTCAATTTCCCTCTTTTTGTCAATTTTTTAACTAACCTTGCTCTCCTGTATAACTTTCTTGGCTCTCAGTCTCGTGTCTCTCCCCTCCCCACCCCCTTTCTCTCTCTCTCTCGATCTCCCTTCCCCAACCCCTTTCTCTCTCTCCCTTCCCAAACCCTTTTTCTCTCTCTCTCTCCCTTCCCCACCCCCCTTTTCTCTTTCTCCCCCCTCACTCTCTCTCTATCAATTTTTGAACTATCTTGCTCTCATGTCTTTCTTGACTCCCGTTTTTATTTAAGCACAATTGGATAGATATTGGAATCACTTGTATAAGATTTGTTAGATGAAAATGGTAAATTTTATTTTCATATGACATTTATTCAAAAATATAATGTTCAATCATTTTCTTGACTACAAGACACCCCAAGAGCAATTATTGCATAACTTACATAAGATTTTCAAAATATGCAAATATGTTCATCAAATTTCTTTTGAAAATATCCTTAAAGTTCCGATTTTGGAAATGAAAAGGGCTACAATTTTTACTTTTCACTATTCCTTTAAAATGTTGCTTTTTAAAGAAACTTCATTATTTTCAGTTCAGAATTTTACATTGATACTAGGGGTCTACACATACCTTACATTATAGGCATATCTTATTCTAATTTATGCATCAATTCATTCAAGACTTCCAAAGCTCTATTCTAAACAATGAAGTGCCTTTGAAAAAAAAAATCCTCTTTGTTTGGTTTTCCCAGATGGTACTCAATGTATCTTTAATTTTGGCATTTTATATCCAAATTACTATACATGTATATTATCTGCGAAATACAACAAGGAACGGCTATCTTTAAATTCATTTAAGAAGATGCTTAAGCGTTTTTATGAAGTTGAGCGGGTTCTTTCTATCAAACGCAATAAATTTGTTGTATTACTAGATTAATGGAGACATGTGCAACTAATAATGTTTGTATTACCGATATGTTACAACATGAATTTGTTCGAATCTATTGTTTTGTTCTTGCTCAAGAATGATTTAATTAAAAAAAAAAAAAAATGGAAAAAACATGAATAGTCCGCTTCTTTGCAGACTTCTGCATCCTGGGAGAGTTACAGTGACTGAAGATGGTGGGTACAGCAGTGATCTTCAGCTTCTTCTTCCCATCTGCTCGCCCATTCTCGAACTGATGATAGTCAAAATGTTCCTGTATTTGGAAAATGAAAGGAAAAAAAGAGAAAATATTTCTTTGAAATAAGAGTAAATTCCACTCCAGCAAAGCATAGAGAGTCAATGCTAATGCATATAGACCTCTAGCGCTGCACTACGTGTTAATTTGCAGCAATTGCACACATGAATAGTCAAAACACACACATAATACACAAATTCACACAATCATGCCGATGCGGCTGAGTGTAAGCTAGTTTGACAGTACTAAACTCATGATTTGAATTTTCAAATTATTCTTTTCTAACAAACATTGGTAGACCCAAGTTGAAACAAAATTGTATTTTACTGCTATTTAGTCTAGATTTTTAGGTGTCATCAATTGTCACCTGTCCAAGGTAGACCGACTAATTTTGAGTGAAATCAGTTGAGTTTTGTACAGTGGTGTTTGAAATGTTGAGAATAAATAACACAGGTTTTAATACACAGCCAGGATAGTAATTCTATTTCTACTTAGTCTGCTACTTGTCAAACTCAAATCCTGTTTAGCAGCTAGGAATGAATTCCACCCCCCCCCCCCCCCCTATTAGCCTAATCATTCACAGATTTGAGGATCCGAAGGTACATCTAAATTATACAAAATGAGAGCCTACATAATTATTTCATAAGTACATCAGTAAATATTAAATAATTCTAAAGTTCAATGTGTATTCGAAGACAACACAAAAAGTCTGAAACGAAGTATGCGAGAAAGTGAAAGATAACATTAAAGTACATGCACGGGACTACTATAACTTACCTGGCACAAAAAGTCGGTTTCCATCCCACTCTCCTGAATCTGTTCCCCCACAGTTTTCTTCTTTCAAGATTTCTAGGGAATCTTTACATGTGAAATGCCTTTTCAGACCGATTACTGCAACCAAGGGCACAACAGCCCGTCATCTTGTTGGTATTTGACAAAAGATTGACTATCAGAAAAGCGTTCTTCGTTGTAAACAATACACACTACACACAGGAAGTTCAAACTCAGCGCTACGCGATCGAAAGCTGGAAACAACATGGCGTCCATAGACCACGTGACCATTTTTTTCGGATTCGTCATGTCGTAACTCTTCTATAAAGGGACACTAGGTATTACGTCCATGTGCTGCCCTCTACATACCCAAGCTTGAGCAACTTAAACATGCTCACAGAAGGAAACGGGTGTCCAACTAATATAGAAATCAGGGAAGATGTGGAAATGAGTTCCCTTTTTTTACCAGTCAGGGATGAACATGAACAAAATAACTTGAATCAGCAGAGACGCCAATCTTAATTTCTTTTCATATTCTTTGCAAATATATGATTTTTATGCTTAATTCTTTATTTTAATTGTTTTTATTTATGATAACTCTAAACAAAAATTTGTAAAAGAATATATTATGAAATATATAATATATTTTAATTACTTATTTTAATTTCGCAAATATATCATTTTAAAACTTTTAATAACTCTTTATTTTTATTCATTTATTTTGTTCTTTATTTTTCAGAAACAAGAGGACACATCATCCTCAAGCAGCTCTACCGCTTCTACATCGTCAAGCCAACAGACTCCCTCAGAGAGTGAGCTTCTTATCACCTTGGTTACCAAGGCCATCAATGCCATCATGACCAGACTACAGAGTAAGTCATTCTTATATTTATTGTTTCATTCTGACATTTTACGTTAGAATTGTTACTCTCCTCAATGTATGGGGGAATTTTTACTCCGGCATTTAAACCACCAACTAAAGAGTTCTTGTAACGGAGTGGGGCGGGAGGGCACATTATTCCATCCACCCCCTCAAATAAACGTCCTTCTCCCCCCCCCCCCCACCTCAAAGTTATGTTGTTCTGTCCTCATTCTTTTTTTTAATGTTGCCAGAAATTTTTTCATACCCCCCCCCCCCTTACATCGCCAGACTTTGTAGGTTACCACAAAATCATTCAGTTCAGTTTATTAAAGACCGTCAATACTACTGGGCCAGAAGGGATTAGACCACACAGCGTGGTCACTGACAGGTGGCTATCTCATCAACTCAGCTCTCAACTAACATAAGAAAAAGAGGATCATGGGGGACCAACAGGCACCGATTGGGGAAGTTTTCTATATAGAGGGAGCAAGTAGCTACAAGTAGGACAATGGGGCTTTAATTCTTCTCAAGCATAAGAACAATATTATAGTATATACAAAAATGGCAAATATATATGGTAAGAGAAACAATGGAAACTACAAAAAAGTTTATAAAAACTTGAATGGAGTAGTTCTCAGTAAAAATCATTAGTGATTTAATGTGTGCATTTGTACAGAGTTGTAGATTGAGTCTAGATTTACATGTTTTCTGTGACTTTCATGTACATGCCTACAAAAATAGAAATCAGCTTTTATCTTCTGCTTGAGGGGATTGTTTCCTCTTTATTTTGTTTATTACTGCCCCGCCCTTCTCTTTCTCTCTCTCTTTCTCTCTCTCTCTCTCTCTCTCTCTCTTTCATTATCACTATCACTTTGATAACAATCCTGATTATTTACAAAGGAAGTAATAGTATATATATATAATTCTCGCTACCCTAAATAGGTACGAAAATCTCGAAATTCGCGAGACAAGGTAATTTTCACTCTCTCGGGTCGTCACTACAACTTCCGGTATAGAGTCCCATCCCGCTGGCGCTAGCGCCTGTGTTCGCTGTGCAGAGTTTTCACGCACGCTAAAATCGATGCCAATCAGTGTAATTTGTACAGATTATAATATGCATTTGAAAGCTTCGGGCAGAATTAGTGACTTTAGCACAAAAGGCCGTTAAACTCTACCGTGAAAGAGAGGGTTGTGATCACGAACGCCTGCACAGGAAGCTGTAATGTCGAAAAGCTATCCCATAATGCAATGCGTTTTTCAGGATTTTCCCCGGATCTCAGCAGAATCGCTATTTGGGGTAGCGAGAATTGTACAGATACTACAAAAAACAAGTATACAAAAGTAGCATACAATGTACAACGGACATGTTTCACATCTCCCCCCTCTCCCCCCTCTCTCACCCCCTCCCCCCTCTCCCCCCCCCCCTCTCCCCCCCCCCTCTCTCTCCCCCCTCTCTCTCTCCCCCCCTCTCTCTCTATATATCTGCAATTTACTTCATTCTGCATGATATCCTTGGGTTTTTAAAGTACAAATTACTCTATACATCTCTCTCCTCTCTCTCTCTCTCTCTCTCTCTCTCTCTTCCTCCCCCCTCTTCCCCCCTCTCTCCCCCCTCTCTCTCCCCCCCCCTCTCTCTCCCCCCTCTCTCACCCCCTCCCCTCCCCTCTCTCTCCCCCCTCTCTCACCCCCTCCCCTCCCCTCTCTCCCCCCTCTCTCTCTCTATATATCTGCAATTTACTTCATTCTGCATGATATCCTTGGGTTTTTAAGGTACAAATTACTCTATAAATCTCTCTTCTCTCTCTCTCTCTCTCTCCCCCCCCCCCCTCTCTCTCTCTCCCCCCTCTCCCCCCCCCCCTCTCTCTCTCCCCCCTCTCCCCCCTCTCTCTATCCCCCTCTCCCCCTCTCTCTCCCCCCTCTCCCCCCTCTCTCTCTCTATATATCTGCAATTTACTTCATTCTGCATGATATCCTTGGTTTTTTTAAGTACAAATTACTCTATACATCTCTCTTCTCTATCTCTCTCTCTCTCTCTCTCTCCCCTCTCTCTCTCCCCCCCCCCCTCTCCCCCCCCCCTCTCCCCCCCTCTCCCCCCTCTCCCCCCTCTCCCCCCTCTCTCACCCCCTCCCCCCCCCTCTCTCTCTCTATATATCTGCAATTTACTTCATTCTGCATGATATCCTTGGGTTTTTAAAGTACAAATTACTCTATAAATCTCTCTTCTCTCTCTCTCTCTCTCTCCCCCCCTCTCTCTCTCTCTCCCCCCTCTCCCCCCTCTCTCTCCCCCCTCTCCCCCCTCTCTCTATCCCCCTCTCCCCCTCTCTCTCCCCCCTTTCCCCCCTCTCTCTCTCTATATATCTGCAATTTACTTCATTCTGCATGATATCCTTGGGTTTTTTAAGTACAAATTACTCTATACATCTCTCTTCTCTCTCTCTCTCTCTCTCTCTCTCTCTCCCCTCTCTCTCCCCCCCCCTCTCCCCCCCCCCTCTCCCCCCCCTCTCCCCCCCCTCTCCCCCCCTCTCCCCCCTCTCCCCCCTCTCTCACCCCCTCCCCCCTCTCTCTCTCTATATATCTGCAATTTACTTCATTCTGCATGATATCCTTGGGTTTTTTAAGTACAAATTACTCTATACATCTCTCTTCTCTCTCTCTCTCTCTCTCTCTCTCTCTCTCTCCCCCTCTCTCTCCCCCCCTCTCTCTCCCCCCCCCCCTCTCCCCCTCTCCCCCCTCTCCCCCCTCTCCCCCCTCTCTCACCCCCTCCCCCCTCTCCCCCCCTCTCTCTCCCCCTCTCTCTCCCCCCCCCTCTCCCCCCCCCCTCTCCCCCTCTCCCCCCTCTCCCCCCTCTCTCACCCCCTCCCCCCTCTCCCCCCTCTCTCTCCCCCCCTCTCTCTCTCCCCCCCTCTCTCTATATATCTGCAATTTACTTCATTCTGCATGATATCCTTGGGTTTTTAAAGTACAAATTACTCTATACATCTCTCTCCTCTCTCTCTCTCTCTCTCTCTCTCTCTTCCTCCCCCCTCCCCTCCCCTCTCTCCCCCCTCTCTCTCTCTATATATCTGCAATTTACTTCATTCTGCATGATATCCTTGGGTTTTAAAGTACAAATTACTCTATAAATCTCTCTTCTCTCTCTCTCTCTCTCTCTCTCTCTCTCTCTCTCCCCCTCTCTCTCTCCCCCCTCTCCCCCCCCTCTCTCTCCCCCCTCTCCCCCCCTCTCTCTATCCCCCCCTCTCCCCCCCTCTCTCCCCCTCTCTCTCTCCCCCCTCTCTCTCTCCCCCCCCTCTCCCCCCCTCTCTCCCCCTCTCTCTCCCCCCTCTCTCTCTCCCCCCTCTCTCTCTCCCCCCTCTCTCTTTATATATCTGCAATTTACTTCATTCTGCATGATATCCTTGGGTTTTTAAAGTACAAATTACTCTATACATCTCTCTTCTCTCTCTCTCTCTCTCTCTCTCTCTCTCTCTCTCTTTCCATCTATCTATCTATCTATCTCTGTAATGTACATAATTCTGTATGACATCCTTAGGTCTTAAAAGTACAAATTACTCAATACATCTCTCTCTTTCCATTCGTTCATAGACCTTGCTCAGTTTGAGGGCGGTGAGAGTAAAGTGAGTACGTTGGTGGCAGCGGCCAACAGTCCTGATAACCTGTGTCGTATGGATCCTGCCTGGCATCCATGGCTGTAACGATGGTAAGCAAAGATATTTGCTTGATTCTTACATGTGAGTAATAATAATAATAATAATAATAGCTCACATTTGTAATGCCCCTAATACTTTGTTTCTAGGCGCGGCACATATTATTATCCCGGTCATCACTACTAACAGGATTGGGTATCTTTGGGTATCTTTGCCTCAGATTCTAAACAAAATCCTCATGTTGCAATCATAATTATAAACCTTTAGGTCAGTCAGGAATCCCTTGACTTTTACGAGCCAATCGCATGTTTGATTATCAAGATATTTATGATTGGAATTTCGAAATGTCAAAAACCGTTTTCCAAACAGTTTTTTATTACACTACAGTCTTTTGGGTAAATGAATATGGTAAAACCGGTCACTCAACGATTTTACTTTTTTGAAACACTTTATGATCATTTTGAAGCGCAATTTGTTTAGGGCTTCGATATTACTGATAACACGTAGGGCCATGCAGGGTGCTACCAGAATTTTTTTCACCACTTGCCCTGTCGGGCAAGTGGGTTTTCAATTTACTTGCCCAAACAATATTTCCACTTGCCCAAAACTTTAAAGCGAAAAAGGACTCGAGGTTAAAGCATTTATTATCTCGTAATGATAAGTTAGTGTTTTAGATAGCAAATTAATGCACATACATGTACAGTGTAACTGTACTGAATAATAACCTTTGTACTTACTAGAAAATCCCTGTTGTTTATTCCATTCCGATTCGCACGTGTTCATTTCCCTAGAATAATGACGTCATATTTGGCGTGATTCAACCAATCGGCAATCAGAGAATAGCAAAGGCCTGTCGGTGCGGCCTGCAGAGCTAGAGAGAGAGAGCGCGAATAAGCTCGCAGCTGGTACGATCGCGCTAGCTGTCTCTAGCTAGCTCACGGCAGGCCGTGCGTGGAGGCGGAGCGGCATTCATGGCTTGAAGTGTCACTGTTGCATGCGCGCTGAGCTAGCTGAGCTGGCTAGCTGTCTGTGAAGTTTTTTCGAAATCGGAACGATCGCTTTTTTGCTTCTGGATTTTGACGACGGGTAAGAAGTTGACGGGTGAATGGTAGAGTTCTTGGACACTAGGAAATTACTGTAAAAGTATCACTTGCCCGAATCGGGCAAGTGATAATTTGATTTACTTGCCCGACGGCTCAATTTGGTTGCCCCGGGACGTCGGGCAAGCGGGTTTGTCGCGCCCTGCCATGCATCTCAGATTTGTAAAACTGGAAACATTGTTAAACAATGCCTTAAATGTACAGTCTGCTGAGAGCCAGAAGTGCATAAAACCATCTTTTATTAAATACGTAGTAACCCTTTCACGACAACCATTCCTCATTTTGTGTTTTGGCTGAATAACTTTTGGTTCTAGGGCCCTAAAAATATGCCAGTATCATTCATAGAAAAGTCAAATTTGTGCACACACTGCATTCATCTTGGTTTCATGATTATATTTCGTTTGATGCCAGGAATTAAAAAAAAGGGCAACAAGATTTAAAATCCTTAAAGGTAAAGACCAGTATTGGCAACGCCCCAATTTCAAAAAATGAAATGGAAGCTCTCATTACCAATCATGTGAAAGAATATGTTTTGACTAATACATGATGATAACAAATTTGCCGGGAAACCGCCTACTAATTCATATATTTGGTAAATTTATTTCTCTCATGGTCTGGTGAGAGAGATAGGGTAGTCCCATATACATCTTTCTGTGTATAGTGCTTGTAACTTTACGAAGAATGGGCCAAATTTCTTGCAGATGCTAGATGCTAGATGATCAACCTTTTCTGATCGATTCCACAACGTTTCTTTCACAATGCAATCGCATGACCATTACTGGTCTTTACCTTTAAATTGGCAACATGTTGAAAGATTCAAAACCATTGTTTTTCAATCGAAATTGGAAATTTAATTTTGTTCAACTTTTCAACAACATTTTCGTCCATCTTGATTCAATTCAGAGACAATACATTTAAATTTTACAATGTAAAAAGAACAAAAAACAAATTAATATTGCCAATTTGAAGAAGAATGTGTGATCAATTTGGCCATAAAAAATCTGTCCCTCGGATAGGACGTTAAATGGAGGCCCCATGTAGAGAAGAGTCACCACCTTTGCACGTTAAGAACCCACTGCACTATTTGTATAAGAGTAGGGGGAAACCCGGGTGTAGTGGTCCACTTGCACACACCCCCAATATAGTACGATAATACTCTGTAAAGAGGTCTGTACTCAAATAGGAAGAAGAAGAAGAAGAAGAAAACAAATCCTGTTCTGAAAGGGTTAAAGTTGTGTAATGTACATGCAAGTGTCAATGTCTGCATGTTGAATGGTTTATTTATTGAAGACGCCTAGTCGACGATCACAAACAGTGAAAAGGCAATGGACACAACTAAGGGAACATGGAAGACTGCACATTAGATGGAATCTGAATTTT
Source organism: Strongylocentrotus droebachiensis (assembly GCA_035222895.1). Classification (NCBI taxonomy): domain Eukaryota; kingdom Metazoa; phylum Echinodermata; class Echinoidea; order Camarodonta; family Strongylocentrotidae; genus Strongylocentrotus; species Strongylocentrotus droebachiensis. Next base: position 133,995 of record JAVYIG010005515.1, read on the forward strand.
GTCCAAAGTTTTGAAAGATTGTTAGTTCCATGGAACATTACTGCACGTGATAAATATAGCAGTATTGAATTTTTGAACCATTTAAGTACATAAAATGTTGCAATGAGTGCTCTATCAAGTCTATCATCGTCATTTAGAGTAAAGAATGTAGCTTGAAATGGTGTAAGCTTGCAGCACAGAAACATAGTTATGAAAGTATTGTTTGTCTTTTGTTTTGCTTTGTTTGTTTTGTTTTGTTTTGTTTGTTGAAGAGAGAGAAGGTTTTTTTTTATGAAAGTAATGAGTTAGATACTACAGTAACATGTAATGACCGCCTTTGTGTCATCATTGTTCTGAAGGGATTGGTATTTATTCTTGGCACAATTCTTGAGATAGTATTGTATGTGAATAGAATATTGAAATTGATGTAAACAAATTTAGTCGTAATTTCTTCACTAAATTTTAAAATGTCTGATTCTTCTTAACTTACAAATTATGTGGAAGCACAATCAATAGAATTCCACACAAAAAAATTGTTTTATTTATTTATGTTTGAATGTTTCTGCTTTTTACTATGTATATGTACTGTAATCCAAGCAAATATTATTCATAGATATAATTTATGTATGAATTCAACAAGAAAGCTTATATGGTATAGGTTTTAGTAGAAAATGTCTTGTTATCTTTATAAAAGAAGCAAATCATTTTGTCTTACTTCCATTCTTGTTCATTTAAGTGTTTTATGAATTTTGCATGTTTGATGAATTCAGTATGTTTTAAGATTTTCTATGTATTCCATTGTGTTTAGTCATGTATTGAGGGCTTTTCTGGAGGCATTTTTTTGGAGGGGTCTATTAGCCGCCAAATATTTTGTTTTAAAGTTAACAAATATAATCACAAAATATGAATATTTAGTATTATTTGAAGAGCCCCCATGAACATTTTTTAACACAATAATTTCAATTGATGAAAAAGTAGTACACTTGGGAGAATTTGAGAATTGAGATGCATTAGACAATCATACAGTGTGTAGGAATCTATAACTATAAGTCTATCTGCACTAGTTTGGCCAGGAAGGATTAGACCTCCCTGCATGGTCACTGACAGGTGATTATCTCATCAAATCAGCTTTCAATTAACATAAGAAAAAGGGGACCATGGGGGACCAACGGTTACCGCTTAAGCATTGTTTGATATATAGAGGGCACAAGTAGCTATAAGTAGTGCAGTGGGGCTTTAATAAATACCTATGCTGTAACCCTGTATATTTATCATCGTTAATCCTGTGGAAGATTATATTTCAAATCATGCCTTTTCCCCTGGGTGATTATAATGACTGTATGCTTGACTTCAAAGCACTGTGGGTAGAACATTAATATCATGA